>MJUU01056083.1:0-12330 GCA_002080025.1 Modiolus philippinarum
GCTAGACCGCACCCAATATAATATGGTATTCCGACGGATTCAATCTTCGAGGCTTTCAATTGATCTAAACACTGACGAAACCAGACTATTCTATTTCCACGTGTGTCTTTATAAGGTGGAATGTGTAACAATGGCTAGATTTTTGTTTCCTTCTGCTCTTCGTGTCGAATAGATGTCGCCCCAAGGATATTTTTCTGCAATTTGCTTTGACAAACCGTGCGCTTTCACACAGAGACAATTGACTTGATGTATTATAGCATCCACTTCTCTCTGTTTCAGCAAATCACCAAAGACGAAATGAATACCCATTTCATTTTATTAATGCAGATCTCAGTCATTAACATTCCTTTCCCACACCGTAACATGCATCTGGTTGTAATTTATATCTAATAACATTCTTTTAGGGTTGCCATGTTGATGCTGATGGTATCTCACATATTAACATTCTTGACATTCCTTTCCCACGCTGTTACACATCTGGATGCAATTGGTATCTTTTAACATGTTGCAATCTTGATGACGTGTACGTTTCTATGGCAATTAAGTGGCCGCCATCTTGGGTTGCAATAAATGCAGGTTCAACCCCCCAGCCGCCATCTTGGGTTGCAACAAATACTGGTTCAACCCCCATTACATTACTACTCTGGCCTCACGATCTATATACTTTTTCACGGAATTTCGATTTTTCTTGCAAGAGTTATGGGACTTTATTCGTCAATTTTCAGGCAATTGTTTACATGTCACGCTCTAACTTAAGATCACTTTGGCTAATTTACTTCAAACTAAAAGTATTGGGTATGATGGTCTCATGATCTGTATACTTTTTCATGAAATTTCAAGTTTTTGTTGCAAGAGTTATGGGACTTTATTCGTCAATTTTAAGGCAATTTTTAACATGTCACGCTCCAACTTGACAACCCGTTGGCCAATTCTCTTCAAACTTTGTAGAGATATTATGTATGATGGCCTTACGATTTGTATACCTTTTCGTGAAGCTTAATTAGGCAGTCATAGGTGCTTCTGAATTGGAAACCCCTTACTTTAATCTCTTAAAGTTTTGAAAGGGTGACGACGGGCGTATCATGCGACTTGGCGCAGCTGTTTATTGTAACTGGGAAGGATTTGGTCAACATTTTGTAGCAACTGAAAGAAAAACTTGAACGAAAAACGAAATTTTCCAAAATTTCGGTAGGTGGGTCCAAAAATGGGCCAAATTTCACCATTGCGTGCAGGTTATGCTCGTGTTATTATGTTTAATTTTGAAGACGGGATGTATGCGAACTTAAAAAAATGGCTGGGGTTCGGAAGTGGGGGATACACGGGGGGGGGGGGATATTCCAGCCCATGGACTAATTAGGGTAGGGGTACGTTTAATTGCGCTCTGGAACGTATTGGGCACAGAAATTGTAAAAATTAAGGTTCTTGGTAAAACTCATACAATAAGCAGTCATTTGATACCTCTTTTTCATAACTGGAAGGCATTTGGTCAACATTTTGAAGCAACTGAAAGAAACACTTGAATGACAAACGAAATTTTCCAAAATTTCGGTAGGTGGGTGTAAAAATGGGCCAAATTCCAAAAGTGCGTGCAGGTTATGCTCGTGTTAACATGTTTTATTTTGAAGAAGGGATGTATGCGGACATAAAAAAATCGGTGGGGTTCGGAAGTGGGGGGATTCAAGCCCATGGACTAAAATGCATGCTCGAAATATCGATAAAATTTTCACAGGAGATAAAAGCGCCAGTAGTACCGAACATGCGAAACATATTGATGAAAGAGTCAAAATTGCATTCGAAATGCAAGATCCAGATGTCATAACTGACTTGCGGGAACATAATGAGGGTAGGCCGACCAAGTATGCATTCTTCTTCGAGAAAGTTGAGGAATATCTGGAAGCTGTGGTTGAAACTGCCTTAGACGACAGGAGACATGACCAGTTTACCTATCTGGATTCAGATATTTCTGTACAGGACTTGGTAGCGCAAGTTTCAAAAACTTGTCCAGAAGGGACAGCCATAACAAGCGAACAATCCTTTCGTAAAATATTAGGTTACAATTTCCACCAAAATTCCCTCTTTATACAGCTCCTTACAATATACAGTAAAATTTCAAGGCAGTTTCGCAAGGGTCATATTGATACATATTATGCTTGAGCAATTTTTCACTATCAAAACAAATGGCAGTAGTCGACCTTTGTATGAAATAAAGGGGACAACAACAAATACCTACAATGGCTGAAAGTTATAATTTATCGTCACGATCTGCAAAGGAACTACACAGGAAAAACACAAATTAGACAAAAGACAAACGTAAACAACGATAGGAACTCGGGACATCCAGACTTGGTACCGGCACTAGCAAAACCCAGCGGTAGGGTTAGACGATAAACATCATTGTAAAGTAGGGGAACCGGGCATCCTGTTGAGCTGTTGAGCGTGGCAAAGAGTAAAAGTTGGGCAGAACAAGGTTTTTGCAGTATCAGATCATGACTTTACAAAATTTTCGATTGTTCCAAGTGTCACAATGCTTATTGATAAACAGAAAATATACATGTATCGTTTTACAGAGGGCAGTTTTATGTAGGAGTTAAAGACCTAGTTCTTGAGCTGTCAACCCAACTTCGTCATATCACTGAATTAAACAATATACTCAAAACTGAAAAAGCTCACAAACCAATTCTATTTGTTTATAGTGATGGCGGTCCCGATCTTGTCTGTTCAAATTGCCTAAAATTGTTTATTCCTTTAAGGAGATTATGAGCCAGAACTCCGCCCATGTCTTCGTGGAAAACCCTCCAGAGAGGATAATGTCAATCCCAAATTTAGCATTACAGGCGGTTGGGTTAATGGGGGATCAAATGTCTGGATTAAATCAGCTGAGGGATTTTGCAAACTTTAGCAGTGAAAATCGGCAACAGATGGTAGATAGTATTGAACCTGTGTAGGTATTGGTAGTAACTATTTGAAAATCAGGGGAAGTGGGCATGGATTTTACCCCTGAACAATTTATTGATTTTCTATCTAGACCACAGATCAAATTTGGAATGAAAATCTATGCCACCTCCCAGAAAACATCAAATGGTTGTTCCCTTTAGAACTTCTTATTCTGGGGGGTATGGGTTTTAGCATGGTTGAAATACAATTCATTTTATACAGATATGGAGGTTTAACTAGTTTCGTGTTTTATTTTTAGATTTAAATCTTGTACGGTTGGAGATTACAGAATGAACATGTCAGATACATGCAGGTACAAATGTGTACAATATATTACTTCGGCAAATGAATACCGAAACAAAAGGGCAGAAAACGGGAAATTCTACAATTAAAAATCCAAAAACACGGCAAATCAGATGTACCAAAATGGAAACAACATGAAAGAGACAAAACAATTTTCCTATTTTCCAGTGGCAGTCAAAACTTATTGCCCCTTCCTCCTTTATTCTTTCCGTTTTCTTTCAGATTAATTTTTTGAATTGATTACAACTTGTTCTCGTCCTGATATCACTGAGTTGACGTTCAACTCTAGCTATTTAATCAATCACATGTGGATTGGTTAAGGGAAGTACAGCAGGTTCACTAGTAGGTGGGTCAGGTTGACCCATTTTTTCTGCTTGAATGACTTTGTTACATTTATGCTACAGACAAATATGGGACAGAAGAGCAAAAATATAGCAAATGATTTGCAGGTATTGTTGACAAGGCTGTTTGAGCGTCTCCACTTAAGAGAGAAACCTTTTAAAGGGTTTTCTGCTGCTACGAAGGATGAGTATGAGGCTATGTGGGACAACCTGATTATGTTTGGTTGATTGATTGATTGAATATTGTTTAACGTCTACTCAGCAATATTTCAGCTATATCAAGACGAGAACAAGTTTGTTAATAAATAATCACTTTGGGGTATGAAAAGGGCCATGGGACGGGAAATTCGGACTGCCACTGGAAAAGTAGGGTGAAATCGTCAAGGGCGGGGAGTTAAGCCTTGTAGCCGATCACCTACGGACCAACCCAAAAAAAGCTTGCTACAAGGGTTCTTTAACGTGCAGGAAGCGTGGCATTTCTTCCAACACGTGGACCTGAGTTTACATCCCATCCGAAAGATGGGTTGTGTATTTATTAATCCCGCACAACCACGGGATGGCTCCTATTTCTATATCCCGGGACCCTCGGGGTCAGCCCCCGTTTAGGAGGGGTCACACCCCGCAAGCCGGAGATACTAGGTCCTATTTCTATATCCCGGGGTTCCCTCGGGGTCCTCTGTTAGGAAGACTCATACTCCAAGCTCAGAGGATGCTGCGGGGCTATTCATTAGCCGGGACCGCGCACGGCAGGATTATGTTTGGTAGCTCTATTAACTACCCGATGAAACAACAGGAACTTCTCAAAGCCTTGAAAGCCAGGTATATATATAAAACAAAAATTTCAATTTTCAAATTTTTATCTTCGGGCAACCAATCAACTCAACTCTTCATAATCAGAGTCTTTGAAAAAAAATATTATGCAAATCAACTCTTCAGAATCAGTCTTTGAAATAAAAATATATGTGGCTATTTTTTTGAAAGATTCTGATTCTGAAGAGTTGATTTGATTGGTTGCCTGAAGATAAAAATTTGAAAATTGAAAGTTTTGTTGGTTTGTGTATTTGATATATTTTTGTAACAGTAATAGACTGAATTTTATTTCAGTAAATGTGTGTCTGATGAAGGGTTACTTTGTTTTTGTATATTATCTTTCGTGTAATTGCATTAATCTCCGACAGCTGTCGTTGATTAATCCAACACTCAGTAAACACAGTTGTAGTTGGTATTCTTAGACACACACACACACATATATATATAAACTTTCATAGATCAACAGATTTTTTTTCCAGAATTAAGAATATGAAATTGAAGGCTAAATTTCCTGCCCCTACCCATTTCTCCAATTTTCCGGTGGCAGTCAAAAGTCGTTGCCCAGGTTGTCCCTTCCACCTTTATTTCTTTCTTCTTATACTTTCAATTTTTTGAATTGATTAACTTGTTCTCGTCCTGATATAGCTGAAATATTGCTCATTGGACGTTAAACTCTAACTAATCAATCAATCAATTAAAACTGAAACATTCCTGTTTTGACATTTATATATTATTATACACAATTTTGTTTCCAGCAATGTTTTTTGCTAGGGGTACTATGGTACATTCATGACAGGAATATACATTCCATATAAAATATTAAAAATGGAATGAGGTTTGTTTTTTGTTTTGAAAATAATTCTCCTGTTCATATTTGATATATGGATTGACATATGATCATTTTGAATAGTCCATTACATGTACAATGTAGATGTGATTTTTATTCAGACATTTTTTTTTATATATGCAGTCACTCAAAGGTAAGGGATAAGTTGGTAATGGTGCATATATACACTACCAATTAATGCTTTGGAGTGGTTTTATATACATTTGTACGCTATGATATTCATCCTTAAACATACTTTTCTTGTGCTATTAGATAGTATCTCTCTGTAACACAACATATACCCTTTCATCACAATTGTCCTATGTGTTAGTCTCCATAGCACTGTCTGATTACACTACTAGTAGATCGTACTTCTTCTGCATAAAGAAGTGTGGGGATTTAAATTGTGAAATCTGTGCTCAACCACCCCTGCCACCAGATGTTTTTGACAAGCTAGATGTCTAACCAGATCCTGTCCCAGGTATTTATAAAATTTGAGACATTTTGAATTGAGTTTTGATCAAGGTTGTTATACATATCAGTGCTTGTATCAGTCTGCTCTAAATTTTTAAGTATATATGTTTACTTCGAAGAACAGTCTTCGTCGAGTTGGCCTTGAATTTACCAAAACCACCAAACTAGTACAAAAACTGTGTATGAAACAAAAAATACAGTTGATTTTAGTTCGGCAGACGGCCAATTTGGCAACTTATGCCTCTTCAGTGCAGATAAAAATCAAAGATTTGGAAAACCAAAAATCAAAACGTATGAAAGAACTGATAGAGAACAGATAACAGGGCCTAAAAGTAAAGCCATCAAGTAATGACATCAAAATTTGAAATATGTGGGATGTGCTTATTTGAAATATTCCACTTCTTATTTTTTCAGGTGAAGATGGACATTACATGCCTTTTGATTGATTGATTGAATATTGTTTAACGTCTAATGAGCAATATTTCAGCTATATCAAGACGAGAACAAGTTTTTTAATAAATAATCACGTTGGGTATAGAAAGGGTTATGGGACGGAAAATTCTGACTGCCACTGGAAAAGTAGGGTGAAATCGAAAGGGGCGGGAGGGAATTAACCTTGTAGCCGATCACCTACGGACCACTCAATAAAGAGCTTGCTACAAGGGTTCTTTAACGTGCAGGAAGCGTGGCATTTCTTCCAAAACGTGGACCTGAGTTTACATCCCATCCGAAAGATGGGTTGTGTGCTTATTCATCCGCACAACCACGGAATTGGTCCTATTTCTATATTCCGGGGTTCCCTCGGGGTCAGCCCCGTTTAGGAGGGGTCATACCCCGCAAGCCAGAAATACTAGGTCCTATTTCTATACCCCGGGGTTCCCTCGGGGCCACATGTCTTTTGAAGAGGTCCATGGAACCAAAACAACTTAGGAGCGTAAACCTTCATCCCTTAGTAAAAGTAAAACTGGACATCAAAACCGTTTTCTCCATCTGCACAAACTGTTCAAATAATTGTCACATGTTGACCGTGACAAACCTCGAGTTATTTATTCTGCTACAAAATTAAGTGCAGCCGAACGAAATCTGTTGGAAAGAATTCTACAACTTTACACATAATCTTGTGGAGCAGTTTTGCACGATCTGAGAACACTTGACAATAGAACACCCCGCGTAAATTCTCTCCTCGAGAAATTTTTTGTCAGACAGAACATTAGTTGAACCAATGAGATTGAAGCACCCTTTATAGTAAAAATGCTTTCCCAACATTTGTTGTCATTGGGATATAGCAACCAGCTACAAACTGAGGAGGGTTCATACCCTTTCTGTCCAAATTGTATCCAAAAAAAATGCTATGTTGTCTCCTTGACATTTACCCCCATTTCCTTTCTTTTTCATATCTATGGCTGATCATGAAAATTAATGCCTCCCTTCCGTGCCATGTATGTTCTGCTGGAAGAAACCTTACGTATTTGATCTGCTTAGACATCTAATATTTCATGGTGAATCTAATATTTCATGTTTTGCAGGAGTGTTGAAAAGATAGATTAATCTTCAAATTTGGAAATGAAAGAAAAAGTCTTAACCGGGTCGATCTTGACGTCAGGCGCTTTGCAAGAAAAAACAGCAAAAGTGGTCAGTAGGCAGCAAACAAGGATATAACAGAAATGTTCGTGTGGGGATTGGCAAGAAACTTACCACCATTACTAGCATCGGCGTATTCAACTTTAACAAAGTCACATTGACTGACTAAAAGAGAAAGCAGAGAAAGTTATCTGCTTTGATTCATCATGTAGTATGGATTCATCGGTCACAGTGAAGGACTAAGTTTTATCCCTTGTCAAACTACGTTTAAAATGTCGTCATTGAAGACATAAATGTGTTCGAATGTGAAAATTTCATTGAGGCAATGATAGGACTGTTTTGGTTGCATTAACGTTTTTAATTTAGCATACCCAAAGCCATTGGAGAATGTTTTCACCTTTATCCAGGTCTATACGATGAAGAGGGTAAAATAGATTTGGACAAACGAATTTCATCAGTTTTGAATAACATTAATACGCAGCTAAAAAATTAAAAACAAAAATCTCAATCTGTCTGTCTATTCTACACAATTCAGATGTTGATCGGTGTGTTACAGAGCGTTGTTAATCTGTTTAAATATACCTATGATGAATACATTACAATGTTTTGTATTTCTAAAGAGGATTCATAAATCGTGCATCAAAGAAAATGTTGCTCAAACCGTGTGGAGACACGCCACGCTCTATATTGGCTACAATGGTTCGCGGTCAGGCTCTCCGTATTATAACCTGACTACCCCGCATAGACAGGTCATACCCCAATCCAGCAACTGGGGACGCTCCCGGCAGCTCTGTAGCCAGAGCCCCTTCAAACCGATTCAGGTGCCGGGTGTACAAGATCTCATAATTATACAATGTAATGTTGTTTAGCACAAAAGCATGAATAAAGATTGAAAAAAAAACTTGATAATGTGATTTAAAATACGAAAAAATTATTTAGGAAGCACAAACAGGAAAATGAAGTAAAACAAGAGCTAGGTAGTAAGATGATGTGATATATTTGAGACAGGCAAAGTGAAGAAATCTACTATTCTACATTGATGTGGGAAAATCTCTTATCAGTGCCAGTTGCCAAAAGATTTTGTCAAGTTCACATCGGATTCTTAATAAAACAATATGTTGTTATCAAGGTATTTCCCTTTAACCGCAGAGTTAATTCTCAAACTAATTTCAAAATGGTGACCAAATGGAAGAGAAACAATTACATTGATTTAGAGATAATGAAAAACTGGAAAGCATTTCCGGTGAGAAGCTACAAAAACGTTTTGAAAAAAAGTTTTCAAGTTGAAGTAGACTTTATACAAAACATTGATAAAACAAGATTAAAGCAAATACACTTGGTGAGATAGAAATTGCAAATGAACAGAGACTATCAAAAATGACGAATTCGGACGAAAACAGTAACGCAAAAGACAAACCAAAAAGAGGAAACAGGAAGTTTGAATTCCGCCTGTTTGACTTGTGGAAACCTCAGCACATGTGAAAAAAACACAAAAAAGGGAAAAAATAATTAATGAATAGATAATAAGATAGTTATTTACAATTTTTGCATTTCAAAGAAGGAAATTGTTAGTCTAATGTGTATCCAACAAAGATTTTTACATTCAGTTCACCTAGCAAAATTTCAATGAGTGTAATGTATCCATTTATTATTAAATGCAAGGCGGGAATAATTTGAGAGCTACGATAAAATTTTCATCTTCATGCGTTTGTGTACAGGTTACTACACGGTAAAATGTTTTTCTTAAACGAATCGCACTGGAAGGAAATAATGAAAAAAATGAAAAAGATAAATACACTGCAGGTATAAAAATTGCTGTAATTAGTTGGTCTGCATGAGTGGTGTACAGGTTAAGTACACGGAAATATTTTTGCCTCGTACAATAGTTCAGGTACAACAGAAAGTGGCTAGCACAAACCCTATAGTATAAAGAGACGGACAAGGACAAATTCGTGTATTGTACGTGATATAAAAAGAGGTACAAAATAGAATAGTGTTTTTGGAGTTGGAAATCCAGCTTGGGTCAGCAGAAATTGGCCTGGCCCTGCGCAAGGTTTAAATTTGGGTGTGATTTCTTGGCAATGATATTACTGTATGTAAGACACATATGGTGCCTCCGCAAAATACATACCAAGATTCCCAAAACATGCATTGTGAAGCTCCAGAAAGACATGAACTGAACCATTACGACTAAGTTTTTTTTCAGAAATTAACTTACATCATTCATAATCCTTACACCATGCACATGCTAATATAGGTACAAATGATCTACAAAATAAAAACTTTATAGCATAAACACTGAATGAGAATTAGCATGAACAAATAATGACAGTGTTCAACAATGAATATTTTTCAGTTAAACAAACCAAAATCAAAATCCTTGCCACATGTACATCTTCAATATACGTTGAAATGATATAATAAATCAGAATTTTCTAAGCATAAAGAAGAGTTGTGAGAAAAAACTATGTACACTGTATTATTAATTCACCGAAAAAATGACGAAGTTCAACAATGTATATTTTGCAGATATGTATTTTTTGTCATGTAGACTAATTTCGTGCAAACTGCGTATTCAAAAGCTGGGTATGACTCGAAAGTATATATTAAAAAGGGAAATAATATTTTAAAATTGTTTTCAATATTCGGGTAATACAGCAGGTGATCTTGGGTCCTTATAGGTTGACTGAGACAACTACCAAGGGTGTCATTTTTCAGTGGTAAAAGGAAAACCTATTGAGATTCGAGATCCTTTTGTATTATTCTGTTTTGAAATTGAAGAATTCTGCCCAGTTTGTTAACTCAACAATTTCAATGGATATGGAGTAAATGAACATGAGACCATAACACATATGTTACCTCCAACTGCAATAATTTAATGAGCTGTATGGCCATTTCGGAAATTTATTCCCCATCAGCAGCACTAGAACCTAAACATAGGAAATCAATAATTTCAAAAGATGTCTAAAATGCATAAAACCAAACGAAATCCATACCAAGTCTGATAAAGTATCCCAACATTACACAAATGTAACAGAGTTGTGCGACAGACAATAGCTGAAACTTTAGCTTCTGCAGATCAAATAAAATGTTCACAATTTCTGGAAAATATAAATAAATATAAAGACTTAAGGTCATTTTCAAAGATTTATCAATGAGTTATCATAAATATTTAATTCCAGACTGCTTCATTCCGCCTATTGCACACGGTGGATGTGCTTGGTACTGGGTTTGGTCTCCTATTTCGACATTTTTGTATTGATTACTTCTTTCTGACAATTTATAGGATATAGATTTCCATATTATTTGATTTTAATGCTGCTAAAGAGAGTTTGATCCAATGATCTCTTCAAATTTAATATCTAATTCTACATCGCTGATATATTTTGCCGTTCCCTTTCTTAATTCCTACAGTATATTCTGAAAGGTACATGAACATATAAAGGGATAAGGAATAAATGTACATGGGACAAAATCCCTATGAATATATGGTTAATATTAAGCAAATGAAACAACGATTTCAGTTGTGTTCTTCAACTTGAGGTCACTATGAGGCCTTTAATTAAGAGCAAACACTCCTACCTATGCACATTTACTTCGTTTCCTTCTGAAATGATAATTGCGTGTAGATTCTTTTATTGTCTTATTAGTATGTTTACTTTTAATCCGTGCTGCATCCTGACTTTTAACCATTTAATACTAATCCCCTACATGTCTGCCATTTTCTGAACCAGCTGGTCACTTCACCTCAACATGCCATATAAAAAATATTTTTGAAGACAATTTTAAAGTTGTTCAAACAGTCAAAGTACCGTGATCAGCTCGTTCTCAACGACAAACAAAAAATCTCAAAACTATTTAGAAACAATGTCTAATAATCAAACATAAATCCATTCTATATCCATCGATGATAAAAGATGAAGCTACTGTCTTGTGACTGTCTTGAAAGTTTCAGAATTTACATTTAAAGAGTCATAATATTAAATCGCCCTGTCATCACAAAAATTTATATGAGTAAAGTGCTACCTAGCTAATTGTTGCCGATTCAAAGACTTTTCAGTGTACATTTTGTATTATATGACACTTTGCAAATAAATGGAATAAAAAAAATCGTGAACATTATTTCGTGGACGCAAACACATTGTAAACAAATAACACTGTAAAAAATGACGCAAACAGATTCTACAGGACTTTTTGGATGAAATTTTACGTTTCATATTTTTGAATTTCTCTGTAACCTTTTACCCGAATCGGTATTCAGATGCTCCGCCTATAAAGCAGTCAGGCTCCTTCCCGGATGTTGAATAAGGGAATATTCTGTTTGTTCGGGGTAAGAAGGTACATGTTGTGCAAAGGCCTCAAATAAACTAAAGAACAAAAATGTTTGACTCACAAATTTCTGACTTTATTGCTTAAGTGACCATCATTGAATAGACTGTTCTCAGGTCACATGGGTTTATTATGCCCCTTTTTTGCAACAATGAATTGAGAACTTAATTCACATATGTTTTCTTCCATATCAATAGTTGAAGTGACCGTCATAGGATAGACTGTCCTCGGGTCACTGAGGATTATAATGCCCCATGTCGATAAAAATCAAGAAATTTCTTCACACAAACTCCTCCGGTAATTTGCCTTTTTGTAAGTTTAGTAATTCGATGTCTGATGCTCCTCTTTTTGTCATTGAATTAGCCAGCTGAACTTTACCTGGACACTATTTAACTTCAACTGTTTTTATGTATCATTTCACATATTGCGGCGATATCAATTCTTAAACGTTTGTCCTCGACAAGTTTTGTTGATTTCAATGCTTCTGTTACACTTTTGTTGTCAATAAATGCGGTGATAGGTATAGTGCACTGTCCTATTCCCCAAATGTCTTCCATAAGTTTCCTATAATAATATAGTGCTGATTCCAATCCTTCTTGTATTGATTGATTGATTGGTGTTTTACGCCAACTTCAGCAATATTTCAGCTATATTGTGGCGAGAACTGTTGGGTTTATTGAACAATTTTAATAAATACATAAAATATTAATATAAAACCATATAGCTTTATAC
>MJUU01056084.1:13733-40010 GCA_002080025.1 Modiolus philippinarum
AGTAGTTAACTATGGGGAAAAGCCGTAGGTTTTCAAAAAACGTTTTTTGAAAACCTACGGCTTTTCCCCATAGTTAACTACTGTTCCCGGCCATTGTAGGTGTTAATTGTTATCCTGTTTTTGAAAGCAGCATCCGTCCCTGTCCCCATATAAAAAGTGAATAACGACTTAATAAAAGATATAAAAAACATAAGTACATAAATTGTAGTTCTGCAAATGGTCCTTTCGATAATTTATATCAGTATTGTAGATATGACTGATATATTTGAGAGAAAAAAAATCAAATTATATGAAATAATTGATAGGGAAAATTGCAAATTTCTCAACTCTGGTTTGGTATTTTTTTATAACACACCGGCGGTCGATCAAGGTGAAGAAATAAAATGTTCTTACCAAATCACTTTCAAAAACCCGAAAATTGTATACCAACACCAAGCAAAAATACAGCTCTGCTTACTGAAAAGGTGTTGTGCAAGAACATTCTTCATGCATAAAAGTAGCAAGGCAAATATACACGAGTTTCCTTGCTTCTTATTTCTTTAAACATCCTTATTGTGAGAGCACATTTGCAAAATTTGTTTAGGAAACAAGGTTTTTGATAGGTATCTACACATCAAAAACTTTAGGAATTTGTAATTAAATGCTGTGAAAAAACTTATCAAAACTCTGGTGTAAATTACTTTTGGAGTGTAAAAAATTCAATTGAAGTTTTAGATAAACTACAGTCTATTCAAAGACCAGTCTCATCAATCGACAGTTATGATTTTTCCACACTTTATGCTACCCTTCCACATAAATCTGATTTAATCAAAATTGGGACAACTTATTAAATGGTCTTTTAAATTTTCTGGTCTGCAGTTCATTTGTTCTAACAAAAAGCAAGGATTCTTCTCTAATATTATATACAATAATTATTGTTCCTGGACATGTGATGATATGATAAATGCACTCAATCTTTTGCTGCACAACATTATTGTTCGTATTGGCAACACCATTTTTCAACAGGTCATAGGTATTCACATGGGTACAAATTGTGCACCTCTCATTGCAGATCTTTTTCTGTTCTGTAACGAAAGAGACTTCATGAAAAAACTTCAAAACGGAACCATACCAAACAGTGATAATCTTATTTCCATTTTCAATAATAACAGCAGGTATATTGACAATATCCTTACTATTGACAATCCCTAGTTTTTAGATTATGTAGACGTTATTTACCCACAAGAACTGAAATTAAATAAAGCTAACAATGATTCCAAATTGGATCTAACTATCATTATTGACGCTGGTAAAATAAAAACTAAAATATATGATAAAAGGGATGATTTTGATTTCACTATAACTAATTTCCCTTTTCTTGACAGCGACATCCCTAAAGCTCCATCAAACGGGGTGTACATTTCTCAACTAGTACGATTCTCACGTGTTTGTTCTACTCTTGACGATTTTAATGAACGTAACCTTACTATCACATCCAAACTTTTAAAACAGGGTTACAGATTTCATAAGTTGTTGAATGCCTTTAAGAAGTTTTATAACAGATGTGAATATCTAACATTTAAATATGGCGTTACTCGCAAACAATTTATTACTAAGGGCATTTCTAATCCTCGTTTTTAAGGTAATGTTGTTAAAAATGCCAGAAACTGATTAAAAATCCAGAGAAGCTGGTACGTAACTTACATTCTTTACGTAATAGGGGATATTGACAAGATACTCTGCTTTAAGATCTAGTGACCTGAAAATTTTAAATACACACTGGTCTCTCACTGATACTGCCGATGTCTACTAAAATTTGTGATGTTTCTTGACCAAATCCAGCGCGAAGTTTTGAGTTTGATTTTTCTTCCGTAGTGCGGCAGTGTTTTACCAGCAGACTAGGCTCCTTTAGCTAGCCGGTAGATTAGCGGCGAACACCCCTTGACCCATCTTTCAAAATTACGTAGTGCAATATTCTCTCCTTTCAAGATTGTGGTCATGGAGTTAGTAGTCTATCTGTATTGGGTTTTATTCTTATGTTTACTAAATTATAGGGAAACGGGACAGATAAAGGGGAGGTTTGGGTACCCATATACCGATTAAACCATACCGCTGACTTTTGCTAGTGCCGGTGCGTTTGTCTTTTGTCTACTTTGTGTTTTTCCTGTGTAGTTCCCTAGCACATTGTGGCATGTAATTATAATTTTCAGCCATTGTAGGTGTTTCCTGTTGTCCCTTTTACTTAATCCACTGGTTTCACCCTGAAGCTGGTTTTTTCTAGTGCCTGTACAAAGTCCAGTTATCCCAAGTTCCTATCTCGTTCACGTCTGTCTCTTGTTTTTCGTTTATGTTTTTGCCGTGTAGGTCATGCTTACTTGTGGCATTAATTGAATTTTACAGTCATTTTGGGTGTTACCAGTTCTCTTCCCTGTTTTAACTGTTTAACTGCTCAGTGTAATGCATATCAAACCAAATTTCAGCTAGGAAATAGAAAATCAGACAAGTGGGTAAACAATTTATTTTAATTTTACTCCAAATTTCATGAACAAATACAAAATTTTCATTCCATTTCCCATAAGAAATTCTTTGGGGTATTTTACAAATTTCATTGGCATATAAGTAGCGCTATGTACAATCAATTAGAGACAAAAGACAAGAATGTAATTTTTTTCATATGCTAGTTGGTTAAGTGGCTTTTTTCAGAAAGGCACTAAGATCAAAATAACACGGTATAAAGAGATTTTTAATTAACTCATGTTATAATATTGAGTGAGAAAACTGATCACACAAACCAAACAACCGCATTCGTCTGAAAAAAAAACGATTTACATGTGTCCCCTTTGAAACCCATTTTGAAAAGATATAAAAATACAAATTGAAAGACAAGTATAGCATACAAATACAGTACCTCGACCAAAAAAAAGGTACACCTAAAGAAACAAGTAATTGAAATATTAATCAAAGTTTATACAAGAGTGAGATCAAGTTCTTTTGTTTTGTTTTTCTTTTTGGTTAAGATTTTCTTTTTTAATTTTTTTTATTGTTTATTTACTTTTTTTTCCTTTTGTTGTATGTTTCTTTTGGTTGTATGTTTGTTTGTTTAAACGGATATAGCTCACTAAAACCATAAAAACACTCAGTGCGGCTTGTTTATGCTTGAAAGTATTGTACAACGTCTTAAGTGGAAGGAACACCAATGCGTAGCATACTGATATTCTTATTTCAAAATTTGTTGTAATTTACAAATTCTAAAATCGAACAAATCCCGAAGAAAGTAACAGTGAGTGGTTCTCCGAAAAAGCCTCTCCCGTTATGTCTTCAGAATAAGCGTCTCCTGATATGCCTACATGACAAGCATCTCGTGATAAAGCGTCAGAATAAGCTTTTAATTTCCTGCTTTGTAATTAGGACAACCATCTCATGTTATGCCTTCATGATAAACGTCTCCTGAAATGTTGTCAGGATAAGGATCTCATATACCTTCAGGATAAGCGTCTCACGTTATATCGTCAGGATAAGCGTCTTGTGATATGTCGTCAGGATAAGCGTCTCGTGATATGTCATCAGGATGAGCGTCTCAAGATATGTCGTCAGGATAAGTGTCTTATGATATGTCGTCAGGATAAGTGTCTCCTGATATGTTGTCAGGATAAGCGTCTCGTATTATGTCGTCAGAATAAGCGTCTCGTAATTTGTCGTCAGGATAAGCGTCTGATGATATGTCGTCAGGATATGCGTCTGATGATATGTCGTCAGGATAAGCGTCTCGTGTTATGTCGTCAGGATTAGCGTCTCATGATATGTCGTCAGACTAAGCGTCTCATGATATGTCGTCAGGATACGGTCTGGTGATATGTCGTCAGGATAAGCGTCTCGTGTTATGTCGTTAGGATAAGCGTCTCTTGATATGTCGTCAGGATAGGCGTCTCCTGATATGTCGTCAGGATAAGCGTCTCATGATATGTCGTCAGGATAAGCGTCTCATGATATGTCGTCAGGTAAGCGTCTCATGATATGTTGTCAGGATATGCGTCTGGTGATATGTCGTCAGGATAAGCGTCTCGTGTTATGTCGTTAGGATAAGCGTCTCCTGATATGTCGTCAGGATAAGCGTCTCCTGATATGTCGTCAGGATAAGCGTCTCATGATATGTCGTCAGGATAAGCGTCTCATGGTATGTCGTCAGGATATGCGTCTGATGATATGTCGTCAGGATAAGCGTCTCGTGATATGTCGTCAGAATAAGCGTCTCCTGATATGTCGTCAGGATAAGCGTCTCAAGATATGTCGTCAATAAGAAATAAGGCAGGTCCTGCAGATTAGATGGGGTGAATTAATGCTAAATGTAGTTTAATGTAAATTAAGAAATCATTATATGATTGCGTGAATTTGTTCGTGGCGATTCAAGGATATCGTTTCATGCATACCTGCCATAGGGCAATGGCCACTAAATTGTATACATCCTCCTCCATTCATCAGAGGTAGTAAATTTCCGTCGCTTGTTTTCATCATATCTGAAATACAACAAAATACAAAGTTACCTCAGTTGCATGATAAAAAGTAATTTTCAAAATAATAAGAAAGTCATAATCCAAAAGTAGTAAAAAAATTAAGTACTCATAATTTCAACAATGCCGATATAGGAGGCCAAATCCAGTACCAGGGACATCCACCAAGTGGCATACACGGAATGAAACATCAGCATTTTCAAGGGATAGATATATAAACATGATGATTAAGTATAGAATACATCGGCAAAAGAAATCTGAAGCAAAGTAAAAGTAAACTAAAAACGGGAGGCTATTGATTAACCTAGATCAAAAACAGAACCAACCATATTAACATAGTCAAGGCTTATTCCAATCTTAAATCCTATTCCTCTCTTTCACTAGAATAGCACATACACTTCTCGAATCTAACTTTTTCCGTTAGAGTTATTTTTGCTGAATTCTCAAGGTTCCTATATTTTATCTATTTCAAAGCTTTTCGGTCTTTACTAAGAGTTTCCATTATTTCATTTTACACATAAATGTTACCTTTAAATTGTCAGTAATTTTTTACCACATATGGATGAACAATATTTTAGAGTTCACTTTTTCCGCAACACATTGGCATGACACACTGCTGTACTTACAGGAATCACCGTCTCTCAAGGTCGTTGCCTCTTCTTCAGAACTTCCATAAAGAAATCCAGCTTCTATGTATGAGGATAAATCGTTGATTTGCTCTCTATATGCTAAAATAATTAAAAACAAGTTTCATAGTTTTTTAAGTTTATACTTGACATTGTTTCCAGAAACCTGTGTTGCCAGTTTCCAATTATTTTGGAAATGTCTTTATTCATCCTTTTGTAGTCATTAAAGGATTTGAAAAAAATCACAACCATCCAAAGTTTTAGTTATTCTTCGTCGTTCACAATTTAACTAAAACATCATGAAAATACTTGTTCGCCGTCATAAGTTCAAGCACCAATTCAAGCATTGATTGCCAAATACAGTTCATGTTTAGCAGCAATTATTGCCAAACGCAGCAGACTCTACTTTACTTTTCAATTACCGATCTTGGACCTAATTCTAGATACCGGTACAAGTTTTATATCGAGTTAATTTACTCTTTGTTCGGGCAAACTGTGACGGCTGCCTATAAGCGGTATTGGTCAAAAATTCAGACCCGAGTGTGTATCATCCACAAGTATAGTCAGACTAGTACAGACTTGTGTATCATCCACAAGTATAGTCAGACTAGTACAGATTTGTGTATCATCCACAAGTATAGTCAGACTAGTACAGACTGACTTACAAGTAACTTTCAAAAGTAAGAGATTTTTTGGAATTTACTAAAAATCATAATACATGTAAAAATGGATAACAGGAAACAACTACAATGACTGAAATATAATTACATGCCACAATCTGCTATGGAACTATACAGGAAAAAGACGAATAAGACAAAAGACAAACGTAAACAACGATAGGAACTCGGGACAGCCGGACTTGGTACTAGCACTAACAAAAGCCAGCGGGACCGTAGGGACAACCTATTGTGTTTCACCGCTGCTGCTCTATTGACCTTAACTGTCTTTAAAAATTGACAATATACCAGCTTCATAAGATTTAATAGTACAATTAATTTCTAATTAAAAATATATGTGTATATGACGTATAAATTATCCCTTTGTGAAACTATATATTTGTTTTTCAATGTATATAATAAGTACATAATATATATATGTAAACCAAAAGCTTCAAAAATAAAAAATTGAAAAAAAAGAAAACAAAAACAAAAGCCAGCGGTATGAATTGAGCAAAGGAAAATCATTTTCCTGTCAGAAAGCAAACGTTTTCTCCCCCCCAAAAAGTGTGATGCGAAAGGGGTCCATTCTTAATAAAATATGTCTACCATGTAAAATACTGTGAAAAGCATTGATTCATATGTTTTTTGCTTTTTTTTCTTTTCTTTTTTTTTACCAAAGGCCCTGCACACATACGTATAAAATAAGTAAACATGTATTGGAATTTGCCGTTTCAGAAACTGAGTAATTGGTGTACAAACAAGCGATTTTCAACCAATAACGTAACGTTATTTAGGTTCTTGACCAATCAACCTATTTTGCTCTACGCTCTACCCACAAAGCTTTAGTTTCTGAGATGGTCGATTGGGCTTCCTGGAAGATGCTATCTGATTTACCTGCTAGATCTGTGTCCTCGGTTGCGTTCTTTGCCCTTATGAAACTCCTGCATCCAGCGGTTAAAACGGGATCGTTATCTGGGATTTCAAATGTAAAACAATGTAATACGCTACAAAAGCAAATAATATTGCTGCGGTGAAGGAAGTGGCAAAACTTTCAGTTGACCGACATTAAGATTTACACCCCAAGCTCTCTACCTTTCATTGACTCGCCGTTGTGCAAAGACAACATTGTATACATTTGTCAGGTTTTCACGTCTGATATATATACAATGTAGACATTTGACATCGATGAATCTAACACATTGTGTAAGCTTGGGATGTTTTGCCACTTCCTTGACCGCAGCAATAAAACAGGAAGAATTAATGAGAAGGATTTATGCGCTTTTTCAATCTCAAATGATTTCCAGTAATATGTTTTACATCTCGATGGTGAATGACAAAAAAATAAAAAAAACTTGCTCTACTCTTCCCACGAAAAGCTAAAAACATATAATTACTTCGTAGCTACACTAACAATAACGGCGGTAGAATACCGACGGGAAAAATATGTGGTTATTACTGAAATCAAAGTCCATAGACATGGCAAAGACGAGAAAACTGAAAACAAAGATATATAAACCCAAAATCAATTTTAGATTTCTTGTTAGTTTTATAGTAAAACGTACTAGTCAAAATTAGGAAAAAACCACTTTGATTGAATTTGGACTATTTCCAACTCCGTCTGAAAAATCCATTGAAGCCTAAAATTTGTATTTATGGAATGTTGTACCACATTTACCACATAAAATGATCTGGTGGGATATTCGAACTTATAACGTTCCATAATGTAGTTATTCTTGAAATTGGTATTCTCAAATTGAAGGAACTGTTAAATCTTTGATTGCAAAATTCGTTTTATCAATTATCTATCCAAAAGCTAGAAAGTACAATTACGTAGTCCATGTTCATGCTTATCTTCATGCAAAATTTTATACCTTTAGCTTTCAACATGTTTTCTTTGTGAAACTTTAACTTTAATGTATTTAAAGTTTTAATAAAGCCGAAAAGGGGATAAGAAAACATACAGAATAGTATCACTAACGTGATGTAAATTAGCGTGTGTAATTTCAAGATGGCTTTCGATGGAATTAAAGAGATGGGCGGTTGTAATAATATCATTATACAAATTATTACAATCTTATTTCAAGACTTCCGATAAGTTATAAGGTTCCGTTGGTTCTGGCAAGCAAAGTTCATATAATATGTATAAAAGATGCAGTGACTTACTCGCTGAATAATGGATGCATGGTATCACAGCAATCTGTACCTAAAATACAAATGATTATTTTCAAGTAATTTCATTTAGTTTTACTCCCTTCTTTACAACCTCTGTCTAGTGTCTTGTCAGTTCTGAGTAAAACGTGTTATAAAGTGACCAGTTTCTTTACTTAATGGAGAGCTCTTGCATTGCATTAAAATAAATAAAAATTCATACAAAGACAAAGACAATATACTCATAACATACAATCTTTTCCTATTTGAATTAAGGGAACGAAATATTTTAAATTTACATTTACCAAATAATTGTGTCGTCTGTGTCACAAAACTTCTGTCATATTTTCTCAGGAAGTATGTATTCGGGCCTTCTTCTATTTGGTACGGGGTATCAGTATGGGAACCTATACCGTGTAAAAGATTTTTGTGTCTCTTGTATGCTAGATTTCTGTGTGATGGAACTAAGAATATTTTTTTGCGTCTTGAAAATTTTTGTCACGTTTTTCTCAGGAACCACATATCCGAGCCTTCTGCAATTCAGTATGGAGTATCATTATGTGGACCTATATCGCGTAATAGACTTTGGGATTTCTCGCATGCCAACCTCCTGTTTGACGGAACTTAGAATATATTTTGCTGATCAGGGTCACAAAAAAATTCTATCACATTTTTCTCAAGAACCAAATACCCACGCCCTCTGAAATTTATCATGGAGTATCAGTATGGGGACCTTTTTCTGGTAAAAGAGTTATGAATCTCTTGCATTCCCACTTTCTGTTTGACGGAACTTAAGATATTCTTTGCCGATCGGCGTCACAAAAAAATTTGTTAAAATTTTCTCAAGAACCATATATCCCAGCCATCTGTAATTTAGCATGGAGTATCAGAAGCGGGAACTATACAAAGTAATAGAGTTTTGATTTCTTGCATGGCCACTTTCTGTTTGACCGAATTTAGAATATTTTTCGAGTCTTTAAAATTTGTGTCACGTTTTTTTTTCAGGAACCACATATCCCTACCATCTGCTATTTGACATTAAGTATCAGTATGCGGATGTATAATGTGTAAGAGGGTCTTGGATCTCTACTAGGCCCACTTCCTGTTTAACCGAATTGAGAATATTTTTCGGGTCTTTAAAATTTCAGTCACGTTTTTTCTCAGGAACCACATATCCCTGCCTTCTGCAATTGGCAAGGAGTATCACTATGCGGACCTATAATGTGTAAGAGGGTCTGGGATCTCTTGCATGCCCACTTCCTGTTTGACAGAACTTGTAATATTTTTTGTGTTATTATGCAGGCGACACATGTCTTCCTTAGAAGACTTACTACTAAGTTAATTTCACTCAATTAAAGTCTAGTTGGCACACGAACATGACGAGGTACAGTTCAAATTAATTTATGGTGTTGTTGCTATTGCTATTACATATGTTAAAATCATAATTAACATAGCAATAATATACTTAACTTAAATTATACCTGTAGGGATTCTGGTTTTAAGAATGTCATGCGCCAGCAATTGTCCAAATGCCATATGTTGTAACGACCGTGCATTATCAGTCTGATTCATTGGGCCTAACGATGAATTCGATATCATATTACTCACTAATCGAGGGCTTGGCAGTGTACTAGGAATACCACCTCTCGGTAAGTCAACATCTAAAACCAAGTGTTAAATGTACTGTATAATTATTACTGTGCATTTTATTCCTACAGTTGATACTGTATTCAAACAATTATCAATGTCCATTATGTCCATGCAATTATTAACGTACAGTGTATCCATACAACTGAATTCCTAAGATTACAATTTCCTAATAGACTTGCAATGTTATTTCCATAGGGGGTTCCCGAATTCACCACGAATCTCAAAAAGTACCAATTTAATTTACCGCTCGGGTGTCATATAAACAACAAGTACACTAACAGAGCTTAAAAAATTGAAATAATAAATGGGGGTTCGCATTGCTTTTCTGGGTGTAAATTGAGGTTCAAAAAGGGTGACAATTTAAATATTAGCAAATTTCTGGCTACCACCCCCGGTATTAAAATGTCACATATTGTCAACAGCAAGAGATGATTGAAATAAATATTTAAATATTTAAATCGGATAATCATAACACAATTTTATTTTAATATCTTTGATTTGATTATCATCCAATCACAAGAGTTCCTACAATTTATTCTGAATTTCATCTCATGCTCATAAACTGGATCCCTGCCGAACGCATTGTATTACTACATTGTATCCTATAGAAATAATAAATGGTATCAGAATCTTTTTTTTTTATAACCGGAGATACCTTTAACCCTTAGGGTCTCTTTTTCGCACTTTTCCCGAAATTCCTAATCTGTCAATTTTTTTTCAGAAATATTTTCCCAGTGCAACCCCCTTCTTAAAATCGAAAGAAAAATGCACTATTTTTTAGAAACATTACGGTATTGTGTTTCTCACTGATATAAATATCTTGGCTTTTCACCCATCTTGCATACAGATGGTACAGTGCTATCACTTTCAATATCAGGAAATTTCAGTTTCGTTATTGCTTGCCTGGATTTGGCAAAAGAAATAGGGACATAGGAACAAAACTCGGTAGAAATGCATTTTTGAAATAGACTATAACCACAAAAATGTCATCTTACCTGAATTTTGTGTGAGCTTTAATACAATGTCATATATTATGTACAAGTTTAAGTTAAAAAAGTATGTATACATCTTCTCCGTATATGGCAGCGGATATTTGATCCAGAAACAGTGTATTAGCGTGTTCAAGCAAAATATTCAATCTTAAAAATCGACCGTCCTGTTCACCGAATTAACCACCAGGCTAGAAAACTCAGTTTATTATGTAGTTTTATTCTGTACTGAGTTTAGTTATAAAGCGTTTAATCCGATTATACCGATAAATTCTGAGCATTAGCTGTAATTTGGAGCATCTCCCTTTTAACCGCATTTTTTTTCATGAAATTAAGAAACAGACTATAGTCGTACAATAACAACATTTTCATACACCCGTTATATCTTAATTCTTTTCAATTTCGTACAACTTTAGACCATTACAAACTTCTTTTGTCCTAAAACGGAAAATTGGCCCTTTCTATTTAGATTACAATTTCCTAATAGACTTGCATTGTTATTTCCATTGGCGGGTTCCCGAATTCACCATGAATCTAAAAAATAGTACTAATTTAATTTACTGCTCGGGTGTCCTATAAAACACAAGTACACTAACAGAGCTTTAAAAAATTGAAATAATAAATGGGGGCTCGCATTGCTTTTCTGGGTGTAAATTGGGGTTCAAAAAGGGTGAAAATTTAAATATATAGCAAATTTCTGGCTCCCGCCCCCGGTATTAAAATGTCACATATTGTCAACAGCAGGAGGTGATAGAAATAAAATATTTAAATATTTGAATCGAATAATCATAACACGCTATTATTTTAATATCTTTGATTTGATTATCATCCAATCACAAGAGTTCCTACAATTTATTCTGAATTTCATCTCATGCTCATAAACTGGATCCCTGCCGAACGCATTGTATTACTGCATTGTATCCTATAGAAATAATAAATGGTATCAGAATCTTTTTTTTTATAACAGAAGATACCTTTAACCCTTAGGGTCTCTTTTTCGCACTTTTCCCGAAATTCCTAATCTGTCAATTTTTTTTCAGAAATATTTTCCCAGTGCAACCCCCTTCTTAAAATCGAAAGAAAAATGCACTATTTTTTAGAAACATTACGGTATTGTGTTTCTCACTGATATAAATATCTTGGCTTTTCACCCATCTTGCATACAGATGGTACAGTGCTATCACTTTCAATATCAGGAAATTTCAGTTTCGTTATTGCTTGCCTGGATTTGGCAAAAGAAATAGGGACATAGGAACAAAACTCGGTAGAAATGCATTTTTGAAATAGACTATAACCACAAAAATGTCATCTTACCTGAATTTTGTGTGAGCTTTAATACAATGTCATATATTATGTACAAGTTTAAGTTAAAAAAGTATGTCTACGTCTTCTCCATATATGGCAGCGGGTATTTGATCCAGAAACAGTGTATTAGCGTGTTGAAGCAAAATATTCAATCTTAAAAAATCGACAGTCCTGTTCACCGATTTTACTACCAGGCTAGAAAACTCAGTTTATTATGTAGTTTTATTCTGTACTGAGTTCAGTTATAAAGCGTTTAATCCGATTATAACGATAAATTCTGAGCAACAGTTGTAATTTGGAGCATCCCCTTTTAACGGCATTTTTTTTTCATGAAATTAAGAAACAGACTATAGTCGTACAATAACAACATTTTCATACACCCGTTATATCTTAATTCTTTTCAATTTCGTACAACTTTAGACCATTACAAACTTCTTTTGTTCTAAAACGGAAAATTGGCCCTTTCTATTTAGATTACAATTTCCTAATAGACTTGCATTGTTATTTCAATTGGCGGGTTCCCGAATTCACCATGAACCTAAAAAATAGTACCAATTTAATTTACTGCTCGGGTGTCCTATAAAACACAAGTACACTAACAGAGCTTTAAAAAATTGAAATAATAAATGGGGGCTCGCATTGCTTTTCTGGGTGTAAATTGGGGTTCAAAAAGGGTGAAAATTTAAATATATAGCAAATTTCTGGCTCCCGCCACCGGTATTAAAATGTCACATATTATTGTCAACAGCAGGAGGTGATTGAAATAAAATATTTAAATATTTGGATCGAATAATCATACCACACTTTTACTTTAATATCTTTGATTTGATTATCATCCAATCACAAGAGTTCCTACAATTTATTCTGAATTTTATCTCATGCTCATAAACTGGATCCCTGCCGAACGCATTGTATTACTACATTGTATCCTATGGAAATAATAAATGGTTTCAGATTCTGTTAATTTTCATAACCGGAGATACCTTTTACCCTTAGGATCTCTTTTACGCACTTTTCCCGAAATTACTAGATTGTCTTTTTTTTCAGAAATATTTTCCCAGTGCAACTCCCTTCTTAAAATCGAAAGAAAAATGCACTATTTTTTAGAAACATTACGGTACTGTGCTTCTCACTGATATAAATATCTTGGCTTTTCACCCATCTTGCGTACAGATGGTACAGTGCTATCACTTTTAATATCAGGAAATTTCAGTTTCGTTATTGCTTGCCCGTATGTGGCAAAAGAAATAGGGACATAGGAACAAAACTCGGTAGAAATGCATTTTTGAAATAGACTATAACCACAAAAAATGTCATCTTACCTGAATTTTGTGTGAGCTTTAATACAATGTCATATATTATGTATAAGTTTAAGTTAAAAAAGTATGTCTACATCTTCTCCATATATGGCAGCGGGTATTT
This sequence comes from Modiolus philippinarum, assembly GCA_002080025.1. Taxonomy (NCBI): domain Eukaryota; kingdom Metazoa; phylum Mollusca; class Bivalvia; order Mytilida; family Modiolidae; genus Modiolus; species Modiolus philippinarum. The sequence goes on from MJUU01056084.1 coordinate 27,020, forward strand.
GATCAAGAAACAGTGTATTAGCGTGTTCAAGCAAAATATTCAATCTAAAAAAATCGACCGTCCTGTTCACCGATTTTACTACCAGGCTAGAAAACTCAGTTTATTATGTAGTTTTATTCTGTACTGAGTTCAGTTATAAAGCGTTAAACCGATTATAACGATAAATTCTGAGCAACAGCTGTAATTTGGAGCATCCCCCTTTTAACGGCATTTTTTTAAACAGACTATAGTCGTACAATAACAACATTTTCATACACCCGTTATATCTTAATTCTTTTCAATTTCGTACAACTTTAGACCATTACAAACTTCTTTTGTCGTAAAACGGAAAATTGGCCCTTTCTATTTAGATTACAATTTCCTAATAGACTTGCATTGTTATTTCCATTGGCGGGTTCCCGAATTCACCATGAATCTAAAAAATAGTACCAATTTAATTTACTGCTCGGGTGTCCTATAAAACACAAGTACACTAAAAGAACTTTAAAAATTGAAATAATAAACGGGGGTTCGCATTGCTTTTCTGGGTGTAAATTGGGGTTCAAAAAGGGTGACAATTTAAATATAGCAAATTTCTGGCTCCCACCCCGGTATTAAAATGACGCATATTGTCAACAGCAGGAGGTGATTGAAATAAAATATTTAAATATTTGAATCGAATAATCATAACACAATTTTATTTTAATATCTTTGATTTGATTATCATCAAATTACAAGAGTTCCTACAATCTATTCTGAAATTCATCTTAACGTACACTGTATTCCTGCATCTGCCGTATACTGTATTTGTATAATTATTATCGTACACTGTATTCATATAATTATTACCGTACACTGCATTCATATAATTGTTATCGTACACTTTATTCACACAATTGTTATCGTACATTGTATTCATATAATTGTTACCGTGTACTGTATTTACATAATTATTATCGTACACTGCATTCACAAATTATTATTATCATGCACTGTATCTATTCAATTTTTACCGTGCACTTTTTTCATATAAGTATTATCGTGCACTGTATTCATATAATTATTATCATGCATTGTATTCATATAATTATTATCGTGCACTGTATTCATATCATTATTACCGTTCATTGTATTAATATCATTATTATTGTGTACTATATTTAAAAAATTGTAACCGTACACTCTATTCATATAATTGTTACCACACACTGTATTTTTGTTTTCTAGAGTGAACAGTCAGAAAAATCAAAGTTCTTTTATCATATGCAATGTGTAATAAAAAAAATAGGCTCTTGGTTTTTGTACTTTGCCCAGTTACAATGAGGGAGGTTATGATGCTAACTATTCCGTGTTACCCATTTTATCTGCAAATTCGGTAGATAGAAATACGGAAATCTTATTTGTCTTTTTTCTACGTTGATATGATATGAAACATCAGATATTGCATATTAAGTGAGAACCGAACCGTCAATCTAAAACCACGCTCAAAGGACAATGGCAACATCAGAAACACAAAGAAACAAAGAGATAACATGAGCACGGCACAGGAAAGATTAATGAAAACACACACACATACAAAAATGAACAACACAGACCCTATGAAAAACCATGGGTGACATCAGGTGCACCGGTAAAGTAAGCATTTCCTGCTTCTAATAAGACACCCGACGTGTTGAACATGTTAAATCCGGTGACAAAGAGAAAGATGTGTTGTCATTTGGGAAACAGATACCCCTTAGCGGTCAACAAGATCGTAAAACTTCTGTAGTCAAGTTATGGGTAACATTCCCTTGCTTAAGTAGCCTATTTGTAAGCAACCGAGCTATATCAAGGTAGTCACTGTATGGCCCACAGATCCTTGAGTAGCGAATGAGTTGGGAGATGTAAACTCCATATGCTTTTTGAATGTTGCTACAAAGAAAAGGGTAGTTGACTATTAGAAAAGTGAAGTCATCGCGTTTGCCATATAGAGCCTTATTGAAGGCCTCATGGTGACTTCAGATGAAGAACAACAATAAAAGCGTTGTTCCTTTGCTTGTTTTTTACCATGTATTTGTAGAGACTTTGTCTCATGTGTATTTACTCCGTATCCTTTTATTCACCATTTACTTGAAGTGTACAATTTGTTCTCAATTTCAAGATGGAGTTCAAGGATCGAAGCCGATGTAAAAGTATCTGTAATATCCTTAATTTCGAGCTCTTTTGGATAGATAAGGTGGAGAAAATCACGAAAGCGAGGGTTGGTTAATGATGAAATATCATCTATATAACGGAAGCTGAAATTAAAGGGCTTTGCAAGTTTTTTATCTTTATTTTGAAGGAGACTTTTGATGAATTCAGTCTCATATAAGTGGAGAAATAGATCGACTAAAAGAGGTGCACAGTTCGTGCCCAAAGGAATTCCGATAGTCTTTTTGAAAAACAAGTCCTCAAAACTGGACAAATATATTGTCGATCAGAAACTCTTACATTTTAATCACTTCTGTCTTTGTATATTTTGTCTGTGATTCTGAGTCGTATTTCACAAAGTATGCCTGTTCTCTGTCTATAACAATGTACTTATATCTTCGTTCGTCGTTCTTACGGAGAAACATATACGAATTAAATCTTTAAGCTGAGATTTCAGTTGTTCATGAGGAATGGTATTATAAAGTATGGAGAAGTCAAAAGTTTAATAATGCTGTTAGAGTGTGATAATGATCGTATTAATATAAGAAAGATAACAGGAAACACCTACAATGGCCGTAAACCACAATCACATGCCACAATCCACCAGGGAACCGCACGAGAAAAACAATAAAATGACAAAAATAAAATGACAAAAGACAAACATGGACAACGATAGGAACTCGGGATAGCCGGACTTGGTACCGGCACTTGCAAGAGCTAGCGGTAGGGTTAAACCGGTTTATAGGTACCCAAACCTCCCCTTTCTCTATCCAGTTTCCCTATAGTATAATAAAACATACAAATAAAACCCAATACAGGTAGACTACTAACTCCAAGACCACAATCTTGAGAAGGAAAGAAAAAGACAAAACGTAATCTAGAAGGATGGGTCGGGGAGTGCTTGCCGCAGAACTGCCGGCTAGCTCAAGGTGCCTAGTCTGCTGGTAAAACACTGTCGCACTACGGAATAAAGATCAAACTCAAAACTCTCCGAAGGGTTTGGTAAAGAATTATCATAGATTTCAGTAGACATCGGCAGTATCAGTGAGAGGCCAGTATACCTGTAATATCTTCTGGTCATTGGATCCCAAAGCCAATTTAACGGAATCCTGAAGAATATCCTGTCAATATCCCCTATTACGTAAAGAATGTAAGTTACGTCCCAGTTTTTCTGGATTTTTTATCAGCTTTTGACATTTTTTAACAACATTTCCATAAAATCGAGGGTGAGAAATGTCCTTAGTAATAAACTGTTTGCGAGTCGCACCATATTTAGAAATCAAATCTTCATATCTTCTATAAAACTTCTTAAAGTGTTAATCAATTTATGAAATCTGAAACCTTGTTGTAAAAGTTTGGATGTGATAGTAAGGTTACGCTCATTAAAGTCGTCAAGAGTAGAACAGACGCGTGCAAATCGTACTAGTTGTGATATATACACCACGTATGATGGAGCTACAGGAACGTCGCGATCAAGAAAAGGGAAATTAGTAATTGTGAAATCAAAATCATACCTTTTATCATAAATTTTAGTTTTAATTTTGCCAAAGTCAATGATGATAGTAAGATCAAGAAATGGGCAGTATTTAGAATCATCGTTTGCTTTATTAAGTTTCAGTTCTTGCGGGTATATGAGGTCGACATAGTCTAAAAACTGGGGATTGTGAATAGTAAGGATATCGTCGATGTACCTGCTGTTATCGTTGAAAATTGAAGTAAGTTGATCACTGTTTTGTACGGTTCCATTCTGTAGTTTTTTCATAAAGTCCCGTTCGTAACAGAACAGAAAAAGATCTGCAATGTGAGGTGCACAGTTTGTACCCATGGGAATTCCAATGACCTGTCGATAAACGATGTTGCCAAAACGAACAAAAATATTGTCCAGCAAAAAATTCAGTGCCTTAATCATGTCATCACAAGTCCAGGAACTATGATTATTGTAAATGATATTAGAGAAGAATCCTTGCTTTTTATTACAACAAATGAACTGTAGACCAGAAAATTTGAAAGACCATTTAATAAGTTGTCCCAATTTTGATTTAATCAATTTATGTGGAAGGGTTGTAAAAAGTGCAGAAAAATCATAACTGTCAATAGACGAAACTGGTCTTTTTATTGATTGTAATTTATCTAAAACTTAAATGGAATTTTTTCCACTCCAAAAGTAATTTACACCAGAGTTTTGATAGGTTTTTCACAGTATTTGATAACTAACTCTTTAATACAGGTGAACGCACTGGTTAAATGGATGGATAAATTAGTGTGTCAAGCAGATCTTAAAGAGTTTTTTGAATATCCACATTGCATTAAAATCACTTTTTGAAAAGCTAGTATAGCAATAATTTTGAATGCCCTCTTTTACGACCGTAAAATGAAGGTTAAAAGCTTAGAAAAAAGGTTTTGTAGAACATTTCACAGTTCCAGTGATGTACAGGTGTCTGTATGGGCATTTGTGTAATTTTGGTACCCAGTCCAAGGAGGGGGTCGGTTTCTTCATCTTTGGTTTAAATCTGAAGGGGAAACAAAACAGATTTATGGTTCTGGTTCTGTAATATCTCCTCCTTGGACAGAGTAGTAGCTATGTAGGTTGGATTGCCATGGTATTTCCAATGCCTAGTTCTTTCTTTTAAAAATCGATAAAATGATTTTTACCCCCAAAAATGATCTTATTAGGGGCCTTATCTGCATGCCGGAACAACGACATGTTTGTCATGAATGAAGGACGATGCCTCCGTTCTTATTGACTTCTGTGGCTGACTGATTCGTTTAAGAATCATGGACCACACAGCCTAAATCCACTCCGAAAGTTAATCAAGGTCTTCATCTTGTTTTTGTTTAATCCATTTTCTGGTAAAGTCCTCTACAGCGCCCTTAAGGAGTTTAAATTTTGCTCCGAGTTGTTGGATCGTGGAATTTTGGTCCCTTTGCAAGGATTTCAAAGAGACACAGGTTTTCGATGACATTCAAGTCTCCCGTTATGACGTGACTACAGGTGCTATATCTGTAAGGTGAATTTCAACATGAACGATCTGTGGTTTAGACTTGAGGTCGTCGGTGGTAAGGCTTTGCAATACACTTTATGGTTGAAAATTTATGTTGCTATCGGTGAAGTATATGTGTGTGAGATTATATTGGAACTGATGTATACTTAAATAGGGAGGTAATTTATTATTTACATTTTTGTGATGTAATATATTGGCAAGGTTGATGGCATTCAAACCCTTATTAGCAACTTTACATATAGGAACAAACGGTGTTTTTCTACATTTGTGTGTTCTTTAATAGAGTGGAATAACCTATGTTGACCAATATCAAGAATAACTGCGTCTAACTTGTATAAAGATGGAAAGATGCTCTACACAGCGACTGATGTTATGTGCATCTAATATATTTATTTTATGCATCCAGACTTTTTCAAATATGTATTTATTGACACATTTGATCCTTTTTAGTGTTTTTTTTCAAATAAACATGTTAGGTGGAAGACCATTTCATTTGGAAAGGGGGGGGGGCTTGGAAGATTTTGAAAATAAGTAATCTGTCCCTCTTTGAACTGAAAATAAATATTCTAGCCTAAGCACTGTGGAAAATAAATAATCTTTCCTCTGCTAATGAATGTAAAAAATTATCATGACTAGATTCTTTTTTCGATCGCTTCGCTCGCGACCTGCTATTAAAATTACCCAATCTTATCTCAGTACTGACAAACTCAAAAGCCATAAGAAGTATTGTCTTTGTGATGTGTAGTTGAATATATATTACTTTACTGCGTTATTTTCAATGATGCTGGTTGCTAAATTTTTCACTTGTGAAGTAAAATCACCGAGTCCTATCTCAGTACTGACAAACTCAAAAGGCATCAAAAGTATTGTTCCATAGTGACAAGCATATATGTTTTGCACATTTGAGTAGTCTTTATTTTATATTGTCCTATTCATTCATTCAGCTTATCTTGTATTGTATTTCAAATATCATTTAGTTGTTTTAATAACATTTTAAGTTTTATTGTGATTCTGACCTGTGATTGTGCTTTTCGGTCATGGTTCGTTTTTTGTTTCTTTCATTATTTTAATAGGTGTTTCGAGTCCTATTTTTAATAAGCGGTGGGTATCATCAGTGGTCAGCCGCTTTTGTTATTGCAGATTGACTTGATTGAATTCACAATACTTTATGTTGGACCATTCACCTATTTATTGCACGCATTGACAGATCATTTTTTATGATCTTATGCTTTGTAAAAATATCAACATGTTTTTCAGTTGATTCGAACAACTATCATTTGATTTGATTAATGTTTTGAAAAAAATCAGTACGTGCGAATTTCCATTGATTAAATTTTCTATTCTCATCATTTAGTTTTTGATGTTCAATTTCACTTCTTATTTGAAATTCTTAGTGTTTTTCAATTTTAGCTCTTGTCGTAGAGATGGCTTATTATTTATATGATTAATTAATTCCGATTTCTATATAGTTCAGTATTTGACTGAATATTTCTATGCGTAATCATCATAGCTATTGTCTACAACTTTTAAGTTGTAAGTCGACATTTTGGCTAATCAGTCGATTTTGTAATTCTACTTTTTTATTTGCTGTAGTCAATTTTTGACCAGCTATTTCTTTACACATGTAGTTCAGTATTTGACTGATTATTTTTCTATAGCCATTTTCTGTGTGTGGATAGTTTGAGATGAAGTACTTGTTGCTGGCGTTTGTGAAGCATGGTGATAGGACTCAATGATTTTAAGTTAGACCCTACTAAATGAGCAATCAGCTGCTGGCATAGTCAAAAATAGTACTCATGCTACTTTCGCTTTGGATAAAACTGTCAATATTGACAATATCCGAGTTCTTAAACGCTCTTGTGATCATGAAACACTTCCGGATTGACAAGCATTTTGAATCAGCCAGCCTCATTGCATGGGAAAAATACTGAAGCCTTATCAATGATGACACGTATGCCCAAGGATATAAAAGGGAAAATTGGTCATTTGCATACCCCAGTTAAATGAGGCGATAGAAATTTCTTATTAGACTTTAAAGTTGGGTCATCGTTTGGATATATTACTTGGCAGACGTGCCACTTTGAGATAATCATATCGTCACATAAAATGAACTTCAGGTAATTATGAAAATTCACAAAACGTTATAATGGCCGCCTATGGAAAATATTTAGTGGAGTCTGACCTTAAGCCGAAAATTGAGGGGAAATAAAATTTTTGCCAGTATTTGACTTTTAATGTTTCAATTGGTGAAATATGTCTAGGTTACAGAAAATAAAGGTATATTTTGCACCTAAGATCAACTGGTATCAAATTACAGACCTGTTCAGATATTATGTAATAATTCACAAAATTTAAAGAATTTCCCATTTTACAAGCCCCTGTCAGACTTTTACCAAGGCTAAAGGATGTAGATACACTAAATGAGTTAGAATAGATGAAATGCAATGTTCAATTTCACTTCTTATTTGAAATTCTTAGTGTTTTTCAATTTTAGCTCTTGTCGTAGAGATGGCTTATTATTTATATGATTAATTAATTCCGATTTCTATATAGTTCAGTATTTGACTGAATATTTCTATGCGTAATCATCATAGCTATTGTCTACAACTTTTAAGTTGTAAGTCTACATTTTGGCTAATCAGTCGATTTTGTAATTCTACTTTTTTATTTGCTGTAGTCAATTTTTGACCAGCTATTTCTTTACACATGTAGTTCAGTATTTGACTGATTATTTTTCTATAGCCATTTTCTGTGTGTGGATAGTTTGAGATGAAGTACTTGTTGCTGGCGTTTGTGAAGCATGGTGATAGGACTCAATAATTTTAAGTTAGACCCTACTAAATGAGCAATCAGCTGCTGGCATAGTCAAAAATAGTACTCATGCTACTTTCGCTTTGGATAAAACTGTCAATATTGACAATATCCGAGTTCTTAAACGCTCTTGTGATCATGAAACACTTCCGGATTGACAAGCATTTTGAATCAGCCAGCCTCATTGCATGGGAAAAATACTGAAGCCTTATCAATGATGACACGTATGCCCAAGGATATAAAAGGGAAAATTGGTCATTTGCATACCCCAGTTAAATGAGGCGATAGAAATTTCTTATTAGACTTTAAAGTTGGGTCATCGTTTGGATATATTACTTGGCAGACGTGCCACTTTGAGATAATCATATCGTCACATAAAATGAACTTCAGGTAATTATGAAAATTCACAAAACGTTATAATGGCCGCCTATGGAAAATATTTAGTGGAGTCTGACCTTAAGCCGAAAATTGAGGGGAAATAAAATTTTTGCCAGTATTTGACTTTTAATGTTTCAATTGGTGAAATATGTCTAGGTTACAGAAAATAAAGGTATATTTTGCACCTAAGATCAACTGGTATCAAATTACAGACCTGTTCAGATATTATGTAATAATTCACAAAATTTAAAGAATTTCCCATTTTACAAGCCCCTGTCAGACTTTTACCAAGGCTAAAGGGTGTAGATACACTAAAAGAGTTAGAATAGATGAAATGCAAGTTATATATGCATGAAAAGTTGTGATTTTAACCAGAAAATGCTTGAAAGTGTTAAATCAATGTTTATACTATGACATATATCGATAACTCGAACGATACAGCCTCATATAAAATCCCAATATTTTTTTAACTTGAATTTTATTTATATTTGTAGTATACATACTGAATGAACCTATTATACACAAATCTGAGAGTTGAAAAGCTCCAAAGCTCTTTCTGAGTGCCTTTTTATGTTCCGTCATGTCACAATATGAGATTTTTACACATCCAATTTTTACAATAAATCGCAATATTATTCATAGTTGCTTATATTTTTCACAACAATGATGCTTTGAATAGCATAAAGAATTAGACCAGTGAGCTAAAACAGGAAGAATTTAGCAGCTGCATGCAGTTTTAAAAATTTGGGATACACTTTCATACTGTCCCCATGATAAGTAAAGACTGAATTTTCAACAAATTTTACACATAATTGTATTTTGTTGGACAACAGAATATTATTAACAATCTCTATTCACTTTCTGGAGTTTGTTTTACCTTTATTATGCACATGATGATCCTTTGGTATCAGTTATATAGATTTTGAGTGAATTGAATGAACATAATTTGACCTCAGAAACACATGCTGCAAATGGGGGAGGGGCTTAAAATGACTAGTTTTTCACTAACTGTATGGCTGCTTTCTTTGTAAGAAGTAAATTAATGATAGTATAGTGCACCAATCTGCTATAAAGTATCACAAAGATAGTCAGATGTATGTAAATCAGCCATTCAAGCTCTATTTTCCAAGTTGAACCATTATCAGAACCTTGAGTTTTTCAAAGTGCTGAAAACACTTAGGTACCAGGCATTTGAAATAATGAATATAACTTTTTTCAAAGGGCAGAGGGCATCTTTATTTTAAGTTTTCTATTAGGATATTGATTAAGCTACAAGATAAAGACCAATAATTGAACTTTTAAAACATTTAATGACCTATTTTACTTCACAAGTGAAAAATTTAGCAACCAGCATCATTGAAAATAACGCAGTAAAGCAATATGTATTCAACTACAATTTTATTTGTAATTTTAATTGCAAATAAATATGATGGTCACTGCAAGGTTTCAAGAGTAACTTCATTCTCTATGAAACCAACAAAATAAATAATCTTTCCCTGAGAAGGCAAAAAAATAATTATTCTGACCTTGGTTATACTGAAAATAAAAATATGACTTGGTCATATCACAAAATAAATAATCTGACAGAAATAAATCTTCCAAGGCTGACAGAAATAAATCTTCCAAGCCCCCCCCCCCCATTATTATCGAATGGTCGTCCCCTAAATATACAATACAGTCAAACCTGTACTAGCGACTCCCTGTCTATAACGACAAACTGCTCATAGCGACCTTTTTCATCCCTCCCGAGAAAATTCCCTCTTTAATTACCTCTCCATAACGACAAACTGTCCAGCGCGACAAACGACTGTAAAAAGCCGCCCGCACGGCTCTGAAATCCTGTACATAGCGACTTTCGATGCTCCACAAAAAACCGGATGTTGACATTTTTTTTGCTCTCGTCAGATACGTTTTTTAGCGAGATGATCGTTAACATCGAGATTTCATGGTAGGTGAACGAGATTTCGGAATTGGCAAATGAGAATCAATTAATTAAAAATAACTTTCATTCATGAGTGATTAATGTTTACATAATTGCCAAGGAAAATTAAATTCAAAACATGGCGTCCCTAAAGAGAAAGGCTTTAGATTTGAATCAAAAAGTGGAGGCGATAAAACTTTTAGACAGTAGAAAACCAGCTTATAAAGTGGCCGAAATTTTTGGGGTTGGAAAGAAACAGATACAAAATTTACGTAAACGAAAGGCCGAGATGTTGAATGACTTCGAGAACAATACCCCTGGCTCGCAATAACGTACAAGACGCATCACCGGCAATGAAGACATTAACGATCTATGTGTTGAATGGTTTAAGGATGCTACAAAGCGAAGAATCAATGTTACTGGTCCAATGCTCAAGGAGCGGGCACAAGCTTTTGCGAATGACTTTGAAAATAATTCATTCAAAGCATCAAATGGATGGCTAGAGAGTTTTATCAAGCGAAACAATCTTGTGTTTGGAACGATGAGTGGTGAACGAGGGGATGTTAAAGAACAAACTGTGACTGACTGGAAATAAAAAATTCCCTATTTCTGCAAGGACTATGACGAAAAAAATATTTTTAACATGGATGAAACGGGATTGTTTTATAAGGACACATCCAAGAAAACATTTTATGAGAAGGGCTCTGATTGTGCAGGTGGGAAATGATCCAAAGAAAGGATTACAGTGGCGCTATGCAGTAGTATCACTGGGTAAAAATTGAAGCCACTTATAATTGTTAGGCTAGACAGCCCAGGTGTTTCAAAAATGCTAATCCAGAAACATTACCGGTTCTTTATAGAAACAATAAAAAAAAGCTTGGGTGATGGGAAAACTTTATGAAGAGTGGCTCTCAATTCTTAACCGCAAGATGAAGAGACAAAAAAGAAAAATTCTTTTCTTTGTTGATAATGCGCCTTGTCATCCTGAGACAAATTTTTCTACTGTTGAGGTGAAATTCTTTCCTCCAAATAGGACATCATTGACACAACCCATGGACCAGGGCATAATACAGACCACAAAGTTAAAATTTAGAAAGAAACGGGTAAGTCTTCGAATGTTTATTCAATAAAACAAATGTTTATAACAAAATTATTCAGCGAATTCTGCAATCTGTTGTAATGCAAACTCAAGCAATTGAAGTACAACACTTTTATTGTTCTTCTTCATCTTGAAGTCACCATGAAGCCTTCAAATACATGAATGCAAAATTGAACTAGTATGTCAATTGTTCGAAGAACAATTGATAGGTCTATCCGGAAGTTGTGCCATAATGCTCTCATTTCAGATTAACCGATTAAACTAAGACACTATATATATATACCTTTAATATGTACATTTATCAAATATACATTGACGTAAAACGAAAGTTTTTGTTGTCCATGACACGTTGATATTGACCTGATTTTGAAAGAAACATCTTCTTGTACTTTTTTGTATTTAATACATTATTGTTACTATAATGGTATTAAGCGACAAGCAAAAGAAAACCGGAAATCGATTGTCGAAAATCAGTTTTTGGTCAATAGGTTCCAAACTGTTGGTTTAATCACCCTTTCCTTTGCTACACATGTAGATCGTAACAGGACACACATTTTCTCCAGCATTTTTATCTACAGTAACTATCTATTACTGTTTTTGAATACATCCAATAGCAATGTCTCATATAAAGTTCAAAGTTTTGTAGCAATAACTCGTATCACCTACACATGTTTGTTCAACGCAGAGGCCTCATATAAATATAAAGGTGACCTGAATTAATTGGACCGACCTCTCAATTGTTCTTGGAACAACTGTGGTTCTAGTTTTATCAGCTTCGCTGAAGTTTTCATCTGAATGTGCACAGCAAACGGTTGAAAATATTATATAATCACATTTTGCAGAACAATGATTTTAACACACGAAAAGTTTGTCTGTTTCAATACTTACTAGTTTAATAGCAGATTTATTAAGTGCATACGTTTTCACAAATAAAAAAAAATTATTTAAGAATATGTTGAAAGATATTTTTCAATGTTGGTAATTTTGATAAATGAAAAACTGGGCAGTTATTTATTTTATTTCATGATTTTCTACAAATTGTATTATTTTTATCTCAAAAATGTGCAGATGGTCATACAAACTGTTACACATATTTCCAAATAGTATTAAAATCACGTGATTAAAATACAGTAGTAAAATATATATCGTCCATTTTGCTGCCATTGTTTTTATTTTTATCGCTATACCATGTTAGTGTTGTCATACATGTATTAGTGGCTGGGTTACAGAAAGTTCAAATGTAAGACACTAGACTTCACCGAGCAAAAGACCTCATCGGTCAATAGACCTCATCGGGCAAGACCTCATAGGTCAAAAGACCTTATCGGGCAATAGATCTAAGTGGTCAATAGACGTCATCGGTCAATAGACCGCGCTGGTCAATAAATCCCATCGATCAACAGACCACACTGAGCAATAGACCTCGTTGGGCAATAGACATGCAGGGATATGAAAATACCAATAGATGAAAATACTCCATACTTAATAGAACGTATATAATATATGTATAAGATATATATATATGAAATTGTGTTTCTCTAATGATATGTCAAGTTTAAACCGGTTTTGACCCGTTGGATAAATTTTCTTTATTCATCGTATGTTGAATAAAGCCCCGTGCTATTTCCCGCC
>MJUU01056084.1:54451-65232 GCA_002080025.1 Modiolus philippinarum
GAATGATCGGGTTGGTTGAAATGTTGGTAAACGGTAGGAAATTTCATTGTGTTGATCCTTGATCTAAGGCCATTCATGCATTTGTTAAGTCTCCCTTTTGTTTCTCCTACATAAATAAAGCCACATAAATTGCATTCTTTACCGTACACAATATTTTTAGAAGCACAATTAAGATCGTCATAGCTTCTAGTATGATACGTCTTTTTTGTCAAATTACTAGTGAAGAAAGTGTCTTTTATCAAAATAGCACATGTTTTACAGTTTTTGATCCTACATTTAGAGATTGTACAATGTTGTTCATCATCATCATAATTAAAGATGTCATGCAGCTGAACCGAGCATGGATGAACTTGTGGCTTTAGATCAAATCCAACCCCTTTTACGATCTAGTGAAGCTCAGCTAAGTATTTTTTTCTACAATATAATAAACAAAAATACCTTCTGCTGATCGGAACAATTCTAATATGGCAAGCGTTGGAGAGGTTCATTCCTTCGGGCAAATCCCTTGAGAGGCAACCCTATTCGTGTTTAATATCTAGATCCTTCCTTCAATAGCATGCCACATATAACCACAATAGCATGTTACATGTCGTCATCGTCACTACATTCTCTGCCCTTCAGCATACTATTCAAGTTAAATAACAAACAGAAAGGACGTGAAGAATAACTGCACCATAATAAACGTTTAGTACTTTACGCATTATAATGCAAAGATTTTTTTTACAATGCACAGAAGGAAATTCTTCTTGCTTAAATCAGACCATATGTATATATATTGCCCACTTCTCCCGATTTTACTAGCCCAGTTTTCTTACAAACAACTCAAAGAATGCCCTGTGATCATTTATATGTTGTATTGTATATTGGTCCCTTTGTCGGGCAACGGATGGCAGTGTTTGTAAGAGTACTTTGCCCGTTATGTTATGCTCGTTGACAACACCGCATCCATACAAAATATATAAAAGAAGGGATGAATGTGGCATTGTTCAACATTTAGCAAGTGAATTGCTCTCAAACCGGTGCTAGGGGCCGTCTTGAACATACTATGTGGTAAGAGCATTTGCTCTTTGTTGAAGGCCTCATGGTGACCCTACTTAATACGACGCCAGTCCTTTAGAGCTTAAGGTTTTTTGTAAAGTTATAGAAATTTATGTGGGAGTTGTTTTAAATCACAACTAACAAATAAATCTTTCAAAATAATGTCTGATTACCAGGATTTTCGACGATAAACGTATGAAAATAAATTGGTTTTCCTCAATTAAATCAATAATTTATGACAATATTTGCAGTGTAGTCGACCACTTTTCTTATTTTAACGTGATTATATTCTATTTTCAGTTCATAAACACTTTAAATGATCTCTTTCAGGCACTGAAAACTGTATTATCTATTTTGTCTACTTGCCATACATGGCTGTTAATCATACCATCATTATACAATCTACAAAGTGTTTTTAACTCTCTTATATATTGTTATATTATTGCACACATACTACGCATAATGTCTCCAACAAAGACAATTAAACTTGAAGTAAGAATAAGACACCATTCAATTAATAAAATAAGTCACAAAACGGGGATTTGAAACATTTACATTACTTACAATTTCGGTGTCGCGGCAGATTTACCCGTAAATCGTCGTATTTTTTAGCATTTCTCTGTTGAAACATAGGGCATTTTTAGTACACTTTACAGCTACATTTTTCTACCGATTTTAATATCAAATACATCATTTTATAGAAAAAAGATTGCTGCAGATCATAGTATAATGTTTGTTAAATAAATTCATTCAGAGGTACGCAAATTGTGCTCTAAAACTTGGATAATTTTAGCTTTTTTAGAAATATACCGCGAAATTTTACACTTCATGACGTTTTTAAGTACACTTTCTAAATACCCCAAAATATTTAATGCTACAAAATTTATATGCTTGAAAAGATGAAATTTCGATGCAAATCATGATATATTTTTCTTTAAATTAAAATGAAAATTTAGTTGTAAAATACACAGGGAAAAGTTTTGTGTTTCAATTCAAAAATTTTTATCTAAAAATTGCATGATCGTGCACTGTAAAAACGGTGTTTAGGTTTTAAGCACTTTTAAAACATGTTTAGATCTAAATATGTTTAGGAATGTGTTTAAATCCTAAACACTTTATGGCTGAAACGTGTTTAATGCTAAACACGTTTAGGAATTAAACATGTTTAGAAACGCAAACCATCTTGACTTTATTCCAAGAGTGTATGTGAAACACATTTTAAACACATTCCTAAACGCCTAAACACTTTCCTAAACGCCTAAACACTTTTCTACACGTGTTTGGAGCTAAACATGTTAAGCCATTTTAGAATCAGAGTTGTTGTCCGCGTAGAGGGCGCTGTGGTCTTCCTTTGTTTGATTTTGAAAATGGAAACGTGGCCATAAACAAAGACGAACCCAGTTTCTTTCGTTGAGGGGATACTGTTGTAAAACAGAAACATTTTGTTTTCAGAGGTATGTATTTGATACTATTTGATGTTAAATAAGTTTGATACTTATAGATTTATTAATTCTTCTTTATTTTTAAATTCTTTGCAATGATTTCGACAATGACCTCTCATTCTCATGTACATGTAACTCCTTTCGATTTCTAGGAAATGTTTTAAAGAATATTTCCTAATATATGGCATTTATTCAATACAGCCACTTTTTTTATTTCAAGGGACTGAATACAACATGTAGTTTAGCATGAATATTTTTAAGAATATTTAATTTTCTTTTTTGTCTATTTAGGTAATTGAAGCTGTACTTTTGGATCTGCAACTTTCTCGAATGGAACAAGACTGATGAAAATAATAATTTTGATGAAAATAAAAACTCCCCCAAATCCCAAGTAAATAAAAGTTCAACCAAAAGACAATAAGTCTAAACATGTTTAGGTCTAAACACCTTATATCTAAACATGTTTCAGACCTTAACACTTTCTTTGCTATAAACATGTTTAGGTGCATTAAAACGAACACAAAAAGGTGTTTAGGATCGTTTTTTTTAAATCTAAACACCATTTTTACAGTGTGGTCATATCAGTCAAATTTATCAGCACTGTAAAACATTTTTCCTGCATTAATTATATATGGCTTTAATTCTGGTAAAATTTAATAATAGTAGGATGGAATTTAACATGTCAACTAGCGAGTTAAAGTTAGCCAATTTTCTTGATTTTCATTTTTCTGACGCTCGCTAATCATCGATAACTGTCATTTGTTTTTTGAACGTAACTCGACAATTTTACGATCGACCTCTTTACACAAGAAAACAACCCCTCATGTATTTATTGCTTATTTTTATTTGGGATTTCATTGTTGTTTGAATGAAAATTTAATGTTGTAAATATGCGATAATTCAGCTTTTCTGCATTTTTTTTAGAATAATTTTATGTTGAGTAAATCAAAAATTACAGCTGAAAATCGGATCCTGGACACTGCTTTTTATTTGATCAAACTGAATTGTTAAATGGTTTTAAATCCCTGTTATATTAGTCCCAGCAAAAACCCATGGTACCCAGACTAGTAAAAGCTACTGGTAGCGATAAACTGTTATATATAAAAAAATAAATTCTGTGGAAACAAACATCAGTATATGTCTTACAAAATCTATATCTTTATTGTGGCTTATGAATTTTTCCAAAAAAAATGTATGAAATTCCATTTTATGTAAAACAATTATAACCTTAGAAATTTACTTTCTGCATATGGTAATTTCGACAATTTATGTCGCTTCAGTCCACATAAATTCAAACATTGGAATACGAGATATAAAAACAGTTTAAAAGATGACAGAGAACATTTAATCAAAGGGATTCAAATTGAATGCCCAATATGAGGGAGATGCTCCTAAGTTTAAAACATTTTTTTTAATTTAGATATTGTTAGTTGTAAAAAGGTTTTCGATCCAGCACGGAAATACTTGACTACTTGGTTGGCGAATACCCTCGGAGACTACCAGTCCACTATCATCGACCAAGTGGCCCGGCACCTGAATCCGTTTTCAGGGGCTCCGGCTACAGAGCTGCCGGACACGTCGGCAGTTGGTGGATAGGGGAATGTCCTGTCCATGTGGGGCAGTCTGTTCATAATACGGAAAGCTTGACCGAGAACCATTGTAACAAAACTTTGTGGAGAAACGCCACGTTTAATGCAGTGTAAAACCCCTTCTATATTGTCTAATGAGAACATAGTCAACGGAACTCGTATTGAAGGCTAAATTTCCTGCCCCTACCCATTTGTCCCTTTTTCCGGTGGCAATCAAAACTTGTTTTCCTGGCTGTCCCCTCCACCTTTGTTTCTTTCTTCTGTAACTTATATTTTTTTGAATTGATAAACTTGTACTCGTCCTCATATAGCAAGAGTATTGCTCACTGGACGTTAAACTCTAACTAACTAATTAATCAATTAATCGACCAAGCAGTAATAAATAACTAAATACCAAAGTTACTTTCTGCATCTAGCCATTTGCATAATTACTTCTCTTCTCTGTAGTTTGTAGTTTTAGTCACATGATATGTCCTATAGTCAGGGTAAGATACCGGGTTGTTGCATTCAAAGCTATGCTAATTGAGAGGAAAAGGGAAGATAGCGATGGAAAACGATGAAAATATTAAAAAAAAAATACAAGGGAGGTGATATGAAATATATCGGAAGCGAATAACTCAATGGATATATGGAGTAGAGGGAATGGGCTTTCAGTCATTATTGCGCTGTTTTTATTCATCATAGTATACTATTTAAGAAGATATGCAGGATTTATATTTAAATTAAAAAACCATGTATGTATGTAACACGACAGCCTGCCTGCACTGTAGTAAGTAGTAGATATATAGCCAGTAAAAATCGACTGAGCCTACGGAATATTTCTTAAGCTCATTCTATTAATTTAGAACTTTGACCTAATATAACAATATGTATGAATTGTAATAATGCTATTTATGATCTTTCTGTAATATATACATATGTTTTATTTGACTTAATGTACATATCATGAATCATTTTAATAAAGATAAAAAAGGTGGCTGGCTGAAGGCTAGAGGTCCAGTGTTCGATCCCCGGTAGTGACACATGGCAAATTTGTAAGGAGATTAATGCTCTCCGGTACAATGGATTTGGTTTAAGACATATTTTTTTGCACTTGTTATAGTTTAAATTTCAAATTATTTCAAATTATTAGAATAAGAGGAATTTATTTGGAGAGATTTGTAAAATTAAGCTGTAATTATGATTTTTTTTTCTTTCGTGATATTTTTACAAGATATAAGACAACATGGTCGTCTTGTCCTTATTCCAGTTTGTCTTTTTACTTTATTACTAATATTTTCTAAATCGAAATCAGAGTATAGCAATTTTTTGGTTTTGTTCTTTTTATGTTTTGTTTGAGAGAGGCACAAGTTGTCGAGAAATCCGAGAAAAGTAAATTTGGAAAAGTTTCTTATTAATTTTGTATAAGTTTTTGCGAGTGTTTTTGAGAGTGATGTGATCAGGAAAGCACCTTAATTACTATAATATCATTAAAAGCGGAAGACAGCAACATATTTGATGTTATAATTCAAACAATGAAGGGCCTAGAAATAAGGATATTTGTGTGGTATTCAATTTTTTATTACACTCACAAACAACATTAGACATTCATCATCAATTTATATAAACAATTGTTATCTATCTGATTTGCACTGAAGAGTTTTTGTCAAATTGACCATCTGCAGAAACTAAATTAACAGCAATTTCGGTATTTATTTATAGGGCCTGTAAGTCTCGTAAAATTTTGGAACTTCCGGGATCAAAAAATGTACCCGGAAGTTACATTTTAAACAAAGATATATGACGTTTCAAACAAAAATTTGAACGTCATAATGCTCAGACGTCATGTTTTGGCGGGAAGCGTTTTCGAATTTCCTGTTTATCGTGGATTCTCGTCAGTCACATGACGAGACTTACAGACCCTATTATCACCACTGGGTCGAGGCCTCTGCTAATAGACCTTTAGTTCCCCGAGGTTATTTACCTACCTAGTAGTCAGTGTTTTTGGTACTGGTCCGAAAACTGATTTCATTCGCCAACTTCAAAATCTAAATATTTGCAAATTATTTTCAGAACTATTTCCTTCGTGCAAAGCTCTCAATTTAAATACAATTGATTTTTTTGTTTGTCAGCATTTATTTATGTCTTCAAAATAATTTGATTTGATCTGCACTGAAGACATACGTTGTTGAAATGGCTATCTACAGAAACTCAATGTAAAGTAACTTTGGTATTTAGTCATAAGGAACTTTGCTATTAAGGTAACAGTAACTTTGGTATTGAGTCAGCAGTAACTTTGGTATTTAGTTAACAGTAACTTTGGTATTCAGTTAACAGTAACTTTGGTATTTAGTTAACTAAACATTCTTAATTCTGTATTACATTGAGGTTCTGTTTAATTATGTTCTAAGGAGTCCTCATCAAACCAGCAAGATTGCTGGGAAAGGATTCATCTGCAATCAAAATATACGGAGGGCAATAAACACCATATGAACATCATTAACATGAGAATAAAAATAAAATGTTAATTATGAAAACACAAGTGATTCGACATACAGATCTAGTAAGAGTAGATATTAAAAAAACTCCTCTTAAATTCAGCATTGTAGAAATAAATTTAGCTAACGTAAAGATGTCATTCTATTACTCGATAAAAAGATATCCAGGGTTAGATTTAATCATCGAGATATTAAGAATAACGCCTGAGAAATTCAATATTCTGAACCATGAAAACCGACTTTCGGAAATCTGTGATTTACACTTAATTAGTGCAGTTCAAGAAATAAAAGAATGTTATTCCATATAAATTTATGAAATAAAGTTAAATCAATCAAAAACCCCTTTCTTTTTTCGAAAAACAATTGTTAAATTAGTTTTTTCTATATGTCCAGATTTTAGAATCGCCCAAAGCGGGTGCCTATAATAAACACGATTTCTGTCACAGAAATATTATATGGTTTTAGTTATGTTTCAGATCTATTACCAGTTTAACATGGACTAACGTTCCCCATTTTTTTTAAAACAAAGTGTCACTATATATTAATTAACTTCCTGGTAGTCAATTTGAGTTTCCCAGGCGTGAACAATGTAGAAATACAAAACTAAGCTTTGACTTATGAAAGATATTTGTGCTTTGATGAAATGACTTCGGAAACACAAGATTTCTTTGCATTCATTCAGATGAATACACAGCTGGTATAATAGCAGGCTAGCATTACTTATCAAAATGGAAACAAAGGGATTATGCAGAATTGAGAATTTTGGGAATGCATATTGAGTAAATAAACACGGGGCAATTCTCTATAACCATATGGTAGAAACAAGAAGTGGAACGAGACTTTGATTTCTTTCTTTTCATCTTGCTAAGCAGTATACAAGAGAGAGAGAAAGAGAGAGAATAAAATAATTATGGCACAATAAAGTGAGCCAATAATGGACAAATGCAATATCCAAAATTACGTGGACATTAGAATATTTGATTATGAATGCGTCTGCCAAATAAATATGACAATAAATTATGAAATATCATTTTTACCATTTCAGATGACAAATTTCTGATTACTTGTAGTGTCTGACAAATTGATAATGACAGTTAATTATTATTCAAGTTTTTAAGGAATTAAATGTGACAATGCTTGACAATTTCTGATTAGAGTATCGTTCAATTTTGATGTAAATTTTATCTAATACAAAATCTTAAAACCCACCTTCGTAAATTTCACCCTCACCTGACAGTGATTTTTGTATTAATATCAAGTCATTTTAAAAAATGATGATTAATGCTTTTTGACACAAAATCCAAAGCAATCAGAATCGAATATAAAATACAATGCATTTATACTGATGTTGCTTTCATTGTAATACAATGTAAGTACAATCCAACCAAAAGTACTGCTTCAAGCAGCATCGGATAATTTTCGCAAAGAAATAACTGAAAGTTGAAGAATGGATGTACATGGGAAAAAATCCCTATAAATACATGGTAACATTAAGCAAATGGAACAACGCTTTCATTGTTGTTCTTCATCTTGAAGTCAACACGAGGCCTTTAAAAAGAGCTAACACTCCTATCTCATATAGTAAGAAGTGTAGGTATATATGATTGTGTGTGTCAGTTTTTTTTCTGGGCCTTCTTAATCATGTTAATTATTCTAATTTTTTGCACAAATGAATTTTTATGTTTCGGTTAAATTGTTGTTGACATAGGTTCTCACTCTTGGTGGAAATATTTATAATTGAATGGCTTGTTTGTCAATAGACCAGATCAGAAGATAACTAATAAAAACTTACATATTAATCAACAGATGTTATTGCACACACATTAGTCAATTAAGCTATCATTAAATGCTATTGCAATGTTTGTCTTATTTGAGTTTTATTTTTCCATCGTCAGAAAATTATTGACTGCTGAGAATGTAATAGCTTAACACAGTAGCCGCATTAATTTCCTTGTTTACTGTTAGTTGATCTCTTTACGTTTACATGAAATATTTACTGACTTGTTTTTTTATCTTTGTCATCTGATTGATTGATTTATATTAGTTCTGCGATCAGTGATCAGTACTTCAGCTGTTACAGGCCGACAAAAAGTAAAATTCAACAAGTTTTGATTGCAACTGGAAAAGGGAAAATGCATAAAAGCAGGAATGTTTGCCTTTTAAGCGCCCAGATGCTAGGGAATCTGATATTTTGCCGGAAATATAGCAGGGTTCATTACACAGCATATTTTTTATAAACAAAATATTAAGATATACGGGCAAGTCAAATTCAATAAGAAAACCCGAAATTATCCGGAACTCACAACCAAAGATCATCAGTAATTAAAAACCACAAACAATCAAGTGGTGCGTTCATATACGCATGAATACAGAATAAATACGTTTTCGCGCATGAGCATTGTATATTTTCAACATTGCATGAACCAATCATCGTTTACAAAAACGGCTCCATAGAAAACAAATGTAAATAGAAACCAAACCAAACCAAAAAAAATAATGAATTCGAAATTTTTGATGCAAAAGATCTAAAACTCTGAAACTTGGCAGCAAACAAGAACCAAAACATGAACAGGTGCAGAAAAAAATAATCTACCGACAATAACATTAAATGAAGATAAGATTATGAAATAAGAACTAAAAATTAAGGTCAAAACAATATCACACATTTTCGTAACCAGTACATATAAATACATAGCAAACATTGCGATGAATTATTACTCACCAATCCATTAACTTCAGTATTTCCTTATTTAAGATTACAGGTTTTTTATTACTTGTAGTTTCTGACAAATTGAATATAAAAGTTAGTTAATTTTAATTTTTCCTGAAGAATTACATATGACAACCCTGAAAATTTTTGATTATAGTTGTCTTTATGAAAATTTCTAATTAAGCTTCTTGACTGAGATTTTTTTTCCAAGTTCATCAACCTTTAAATCGTTGATACATGTATAAATATCACTTTTACCAGAAAATGAACTTTTATAATAAGTAATAAAAACGGGTCATTATAGATTCACTTTTAGAATACATGAAGGAAAAAAAACCTTTATTATTGACCTTTAATCTTATGTGTCTGAGATTGCCATATACTGCAAAAATAATACTTTCCAAAGTTATGCTAAAGGCAACTGATTTTTCGTGCAGGAAAATAATTGACTGCTGAGATACAGTTGGGTGCAGTCATAACCTCTCACAAAGTCAACTTGGAACTGTTCTAATGACTGCTTTAAGTCAACTTAGAACTGTTCTAGAACAGTTCTAGGGCTGCTCTAACAAAGTATTCTAAAAGCTGTCATTTCAAGAACTGTTCTAAAAGCAGTCATCGAGAAGAACTGTTCTAAAAACGGTCATAACCTGTTCTAAAAGCAGTCATGGTCTTCCGTATGACTGCTTTTAGAACTGTTCTAAGTTAACTTAGAAAATGATCGTTTTATGACCACTTTTAGAACTGCTCTGCCTTATGACCACTTTTAGAACTGCTCTATATTATGACTGCTTTTAGAACTGTTCTAAGTTAACTTAGAAAATGACCGTTTCTAGAACTGTTCTACGTCTGCTCTAAGTTAACTTCAAGTTAAATTAGAATTGTTTCTAACTATTGACGACTTACATTGTAGTCAACGGATTTCATTGCATATACCGGAGTCAATTAAGTTATCGTTAGATGTGATTGGTTTGTTTGTTTAATTTCAAGCTTCATTTGTCAATTGTCAGAAAATTATAGACTGATGGGATTGTAATAGCATAACATACCAGGAACATATGATTAGTTGTTGACAGTATGTTGATCATTAAGGGGGTTCGCTGCTCTATTTGAAAATAAATATGATTTTAAAAAAAATGTGATTTTTTGTTAGAAAATTATAAAAGAAGTAATTTAAGCGAAAAAAAATTGATAGGTTGATGATCTCGTTTTTGAGATCTAAGCGATTGGAAATTTGGCGGGATCCTCAACTCCTCGGATATTTCATAGGAATAACATTAGCAAAGTTTGACCACGAATATATATGACAGAATAAATAAAATCTAATGGAATTTTTACAGAGTGCTTATAAAAGGTGCATTGAATGAAGCTATGAGGAAACATAAGGGGGTCCATGGGCAAAAAATTATAATGCTTTTAAATGGATAAAACCAGAGAATTCCAAAAATCTGACAGAAATCCCCAAAACATGAGGAACGATCCTCCTTAAGTTATTATTATCTTTAACAGTTTTAAATTGCTTTTTGAT
>MJUU01056086.1:48326-61274 GCA_002080025.1 Modiolus philippinarum
TAGTAATGTTGTTCTAAGTTCTTTGCGTAAAGAATAATTTTGTCGTAATACAATAAGGGTTTAAATAAAAGGTGCATTAGCAAATTTGTTTTACCAACCCCACTTGGTCCCACGATGAGTAAACGGAAAAAATCACTCGGCATATTTTTTGTTCCTTGTATTGTTCTAAAACTGTTCGTATTAGACTTTTCTGAAAAATATACGGGAATCGTTGTCATTTTTTATAACCCGAATATTTATTAGATAAAAAAAAACTATGAGTGTATTTCAGGTAGGAGGGTGCATACCCGTTGTGGTAAGTAATAATGTTTGACTTTTATAATAAAAATCAGGTAAAAAAAATGCTTGCATATGATTTGACCAATCTAAAAAAAATAAAAACAAAGGTGTATGGTTTTTACGAAATACTTGATATTCAAGGGGAAATCGTATATTTACATTATCCTTTTAGCAATATATTCGTTATAGAGAGAGTAACTGGTCATGATCTATCAGACTTATTAGAAACATATAGGAATCAAAAGTATAGAACCAAAGATACACGTCAGTGTTATGTATAACCCGTGTTATGTACCAAGTCCTAATTTGAAGATTTTTGTTTTACTTATGAGATGCTTAAACCGCAAGCAACGTAAAAAATGTGAGTAAAACCTACTTTGTACTTGACTGTTTTGACAGAACGTGTCAGTACGTTTCTTGTCATATTCTAGTGGTAGTCTTGACCGTTGTAGAAACAAAAATAGAAAACATGATTTTTGTTATATGCTCCTGGAGAGTGGTTACTATCCCATAGAATCGTAGCTTTTCGAAAACACGATTCTATTGGATATTAACTACTCTTCTCTTGTAGATTACACAAAATTAACATATTTACACAACCAGTATCATAAAAGCTTTAAGTACATACTCATATATAAAATACAAATGTAGACACTCCTTCGCTTGTAGATTACACAAAATTAACTTACTCGCACAACCAGTACCATAAAAGCCTTAAGGACAAACACATGTTTATAATATTTAGTAGGCACTTCTTCTCTTTTAGACTACACAAACTTGACTAATTCTCACAATCAGTTCCATAAAGGTATTTAGCACAAAATGATTTATGAAGTAGAGACTTCTTCTCTTGTAGACAATACACGTTTCCTTTACTCATACAATCAGTACAGTAAAAGTCTTCAGAGCTAAAACATGTATAAAAAAGGTACTCCTTGTCTTGAAGATTTCAGCAAATTAACTAACTCGAACAACTAGTGCCATAACAGTCTTTAGGACAAAAACATGTATAAAATAGGCACTTCTTCTCTTTTAGACTACACAAAATTTACTTACTCCCACAATCAGTTCCATAAAATCCTTTAGGACAAACACATGTATAATCATCCCCTGCAATAAAGCACCGACCGCTATTTAAACAAGGTCCAGAGGTACATGGATTATCTGTAAAACAAACACAATTCAGACGAATAAATTACATAAAATCTGATTTTTTACACCTAAAAATACGTTTCCATGGTGGAAATGAATTTTTATATTCTTGTGCTTTATATCAGCTGTCTATCAACAGTTATTAGTGTGAAATTTATTTTTCTTTGGATTATTTCAACAGTAGTCTGAGAATTTTTTTTTTCAAATTTTTATAACTAATCGTAGCAGAGTTGTTTAGATCGAATAAATGACAGAGTCTCTCACTTCGTATGGGTTACCATATTTCAATAAACCATCAGTGACTACCATTGCATCAATATAAAAATACAGTTCTCAGGCAAAGTTTTCAAGCAGGTTTCAAATCTTAACCAAAACTTGAAGTCATCACTGCAGAAGTTTTACGGTCGGCATCACCATCTTGTGGACCTCTATGGTATATCTGTTTCCAAGGTGACAATATATCTTTCCCTTTAAAGCTTAACTGATGTTAATGGTACGTAACTTACATTCTTTACGCAATGGGGGATATCGACAGGATATTCTGCACGTGTCCGTTAAATTAGCTTTGGGATCCAGTGACCTGAGGATTTTACACACATACTGGCCTCTCATGGATACTGTCGATGTCTACTGAAATACATGATGATTACTTACCAAACCCATTGGGAGTTTTGAATTTGATTTTCTTCCGTAGTGCGACAGTGTTTTACCAGCAGACTAGGCTCCTTGAGCTAGCCGCCAGTTTAGCGGCGAGCACTCCTTGACCCATCTTTCAAAATTACGTTTTGTTCCCCTAATTTTCTTTTCAGGATTGTGGTCATGGAGTTAGTAGTCTGCCTGTATGGGTTTTAGTCGTATGTTTATTATACTATAGGGAAACGGCACAGAGAAAGGGGAGGTTTGGGTACCCATAAACCGGTTTAACCCTACCGCTAGCTTTTGCTAGTGCCGGTACCAAGTCCGGCTGTCCCGAGTTCCTATCGTTGTTCACGTTTGTCTTTTGTATTTTTATTGTGGGTTTTTTTTTCTCGTGTAGTTCCTATTTAACTTGTGGCATGTGGCTATGTTTTTCGGCCATTGTAGGTGTTTCCTGTTATCTTTTCTATTCTATTTTAATTGATGTTTCCTCTACCGGATTTGCCATATTCAAGACGGCGGGTGTCTTAAAAGAAGTAGGAGATACCGGTGTACCTATTCTTACCCATGGTTTTTTATTGGGTCCGTGTTGTTCATCATTGTGTGTGTGTCTTCATTTTTTCTTTTCTGTGCCGTGTTCATGTTGTCTCTCTGTTTCTTTGTTGCTTCCGATGTTGCGATTGTCCTTGGATTATTCGTTTGGATTGACAGTTCGGTTCTCAGTCACTCAATTAATATCAAGGAAACGTAAAATAATCAATGAATCAAATGTTGACGTTTTGAATCTCACACGTAAAAATCATTTAGATTCAAGCCCCCCCCCCCCCCCCCCCNTGTCCTTATCTTCAATGACAATACCTTAGATAAGTTACAATTGTTGCGCATATCAAGTAATATAGTGATGAGCATGTGTCTTTGTCACTCTTGTACTTAGTTCAAATATTTTATTTGAAATCGCCAAATTTGACATCGAGTGATGTCAGGTCCAATTAAAGCTATAGCAGCACACGACTCACTTTAAATCATTCGCATCTTAGTTTGAAAAAAAATCAGAGCCTTCCATATGTATTCTAAACTCTTCACTTTATCCGTTTTGCCATACTACTGCATAAATGTTTACTTCTAAACTTGCAGTTTGTCTTCCTTTGCTGTACATTATTATCATATTTGTTTCCGTTTCACATGTCATACTCGTGCTAGGCAAAGTTACGTTTAAATTGTGCCATTCTTTTCTTCCATTCTATTGCTGAGGAGCCAGTTGCATTTTCGGCATATGTTTGGTATGTGTGATTTGTTGTTAAACATTCCTTTTTGCGGTAGAGAAACGATAAAACATTTTATTTTCATGAATACTACAAAGTCAATAAAGCTTCAGACATACATGTAGCATATATTTCACATTTCACATTTATCTGTATGAGTTTTCTTTGATATCGTGAGATAAATATTTTCAGTATTTGCTACTGCCCGAATACGAAAAAATATTAGCAAGAATTATCTTAGTTCACGCTACTTTGTCAATAAGCGCATCAATGTAAACACAGAAATATACATCTACAAAAACGGTTCGGATCTTACAAATTCTTTGACTTATCAATAGACAATATCCTGATTTATTGATTTTTTTTTTAAATCTGTTCTATCAAATGATAAAGATAATTACCGATAAAAACAAAAAATACTGCAAATAGGGTCTCCAATAATAGATTCGCCCAAAAGTGGGCTCGACCATTATTTGTATCAGAAACAAAACTTCCATTATTCTATTACAAAACAGGATAACAGTAAACACCTACAATGGCCGGGAACCACAATCACATGCCACAATTTACAAGTGAACTGCACTAGAGAAAATAATAAAGAAAACAAAAGACAAACATAAATAACGATAGGAACTCGGGATAGCCGGAATATATAAAACACATTTTATATTGTAAAGACAAGATACATAAAACGAAAAACAGCTTTTGATCGACCATATCGTTTCATTTTTACATTATTACAACAAAAATAAGGTACAATGACAAATTAATTTAAAAAGATCAAAATGCACAACGCAAGAATGTTAATCCACGTTTGTGGAACTGCGACTATCTCGGAATTCCTAGTTAATCATTACACATGCATATAAAACTGTGCATGTAAATTGTAACACTCTCCGGGACAAGTTTGCAATTCCGGTGAGTGCAAAAATGGGACGCGTAATTTTTCTTCGAAAGTAAAAAAAAATCTCTGGAGGTGAAAGATACGTATATAATGATTAATTTCTATGGGTAATAAATTGTTCGATGCTTAACCCCTACGAGCCATAAGCATATATTTGCTTATTTCCTCAAGGAATTTCACTTTTTCCTCTGAGGAAATGATTTTCCTTATAGGAAATATACTTTTCCTCTCAGGAAAAACCAGTTTCCTCAGAGGAAAAACAATGTCCTCAGAGGAAAAGTATTTCCTTGAGGAAATATATGAGATAATGTTTTCCTCTGTGGAAATTCACAAGAAATAAATTTCCTCTGAGGAAATTTTAAAACAAAGAATTTCCTTTGAGGAAATTAAAAGACAAACAAAATCCTCAGAGGAATTGTATAAACTAACAATTTCCTCAAGGGAACTCTTTAAAGAAACTATTTCCTCACAGGAAAATCAAAATTAAAGAATTTCCTCAAAGGAATATTAAATACCAAGAAATTCCTGTGAGGTAGAAACATGCTCAACATTTTGACCTCATGAAAAAAAGAAAAAAAAATAAGTAAAAAAAATAATAAAACAAAAATTCTTTAAATCCATAAAATTCCATTTAGGAAATTAAAAAGAAATAATAATAATATCAATGTTAATGTAAAATGGGGCGCATTTTCCTGAAATTTTTAAAATGTTAATCTTTACGATTTTCATATTGAGTTTCGAAAAAGTACCTGGTTTTCTAGCTCTAATTTCTATGTTGTAAATATTTTCTGCCATGTACTGGGTGGATCCAGACTGTTGTAAGACTTCACTGAGAAATTCAGTTTTTTTTTTTCGTCAATTCGAAATGCGCATATGCAGAAAGTAAATTCACAGTGACTTCGGTATTTAGTTATTCATTTCATTAGAGTATAAAATGTACCTTATGATGACTTCAAGTGGAAGGACAACAATTAAATCATTTTTCCATTTGCTTTATCTTACCAATTTACATTTATTGGCAGGGATTTTTGCACCATATTTATTAACTTCATATTCCTAAACAATTAACATTTTGTTGGTTGAAATAATACGAGTTATTTGAACAAATTGAAGGATGTTCCATGAAACACTTGTCTGACCTGCACTAGGGAAGAGGCATTTTTGACTCAGCTAACCTCCTAAATTTGTAAAAATTTAAATTTTAAGTATACGGTGCATGTCAAGATCAGAAGAAACAAGTATAATTTGAGTAAATGTGGACACAATAAGGAGCTTGACATAGTATTTAGCTGGACACAATCTAGGGAACATAACAAATTAGTCCCTTTGATCACTTATAGCTCTGGAATTGTGTAAGTTATGATAAATCTGTTGACATACGACAACTTACATGTACATCAAGAGGAATCCCATCCAAATTCGATTAAAAATAAAGATTTTCCAAATTTTGAAAAATTGCTAATTTGGCCCCTTTGACCCTTATAGCTCGTAAACCATACATGTTACGAAAGTCTGTTAGCATATTACTGAAAGCTTACAACAAAAGGAATCTAAAGAAAAAAGTCCAATCAAAATCTGATGAAAAATAACAATTTTACGTCATCTGCACATATGCAATTTTTGCCTCATTCGGCCCCTTATAGCTCTGAAAGGAATCAAGTTATCAAAAATCTAATAGCTAAGCGCTATGTTAATTTTTCATAAGGAATCCATTTTAAAAAAGCATTCAAATCGGATTAGATATAAAAAAATAAAATTTTTGAAATTCGCCCCTTTTGGGCCCAATTTACCTAATGAACGGCTGAAAAAAGCCCATCATAATCTGATATATAATAAAAATTCTACAGCCCAAAATGTGAAAACACCTAATTTTGCCCTGTATGGCCCCCTTTTTAATAAAGGGATACGCTGAGCGCAGCATGATACGACCGCAGCATGTCGAATACTGAAATTTGAACATGAGTGCAATTCAAATGAATGAGGACATAGTAAAGAGCTTGATACAGTAAATAAATGGACACAATAAAGAGCTTGAATCAGTTGCAATTTTGGCCCCTTTAGCCCCTTTAACTCAAAAACGGGAAAAGCTATGCCAAATTTGTTGACTTACTACTGAAAGCTTATATAAAGAAGAATCGAAAGAAAAAAATCTGATCAAAATCCGATGAATAATAAGGACTTCAAATATTTCGAAAATTACAATTTTAGCCCCTTTGACCCCTTGTAGCTTGAAACGGTAAGAGCTACGTAAAATCCGCTGCCATACTACTGACAGCTTACATCAAGAGGAATCCAAAGAAAAAAAATCCTATTGAAATCCGATGAAAAATAAAGATTTCACATATTTCGAAAATTTGCAATTTAGGCCCCTTTGACCCCTTGTAGCTCAAGAACGGTAAGAGCTACGTAATATCCGTTGCATACTACTGAAAGCTTATATCAAGAGGAATTCAAAGAAAAAAATCCCATCAAAATCCGATGAAAAATAAAGATTTCACATATTTCGAAAATTTGCAATTTTGGCCCCTTTGACCCCTTGTAGCTCAGAAACAGTAAGAGCAACCCAAAATCCGTTGACATACTACTGAAAGCTTATATCAAGAGGAATTAAAAGAAAAAAATCCCATTGAAATCCGATGGAAAATAAAGATTTCACATATTAAAAAATTTGCAATTTTGGCCCCTTTGACTCCTTGTAGCTCGAAAACGGTAAGAGCTACGCAAAATCCGTTGACATACTACTGAAAGCTTATATCAAGAGGAATTCAAAGAAAAAAATCCCATCCAAATCCGATGAAAAATGAAAATTTCAGGTAATCAGCAAATTTGCAATTTTGGCCCCGTTCGGCCCCTCATAGCTCAGAAAGCAAACAAGTTACCAAAAATATAAAAGTTGAGCGCCATATTAATTTTTCATAAGGAATCTAATAAAAAAAACTGCATCAAAATCGGACAAAAAATGAAAAAATAGATTTTTGAGATTTCCCCCTTTTGGGACCCATTTATCTCATGAACGGTACGTGACATGAAATCCGTTGAGATACTTCCGATTCCAAATTTCATTAGGATCACACTGAAAGAAACCCCATCAAAATCCGATAAATAATAAATATTCTACAGCCCAATATATGAAAACACCAAATTTGGCCCTTTTTGGCCCTTTTTAAAAAACGGACGGGGCCATAATACCCAAAACCAATCCCAACCTTCCTTTTGTGACAAGCAACATTATGTTAAAATTTCATAAGGATTGATCAACTAGAACTGAAGATATCGCACAGAAACGAAGAGTCTACAGACGCCGACGACGCCGACGACGCCGACAACGCCGACAACAGTATCATACCAATATACGACCTCAAAAATTTTTTTGCAGTCGTATAAAAACAGGAGGGGGCCACAAAATCAGAAACTACCCCCAGCCTTCCTTTTGTGCCAAGAAACATTGTGTTAAAATTTCATAAGGATTGATCAACTTGAACTTAAGTAATTGACCAAAAATAAAAGTGTCAACACACAACGACTACGATGACAACGACTCTGAAAACGACAGGGCCTACCATTAAACGACCTCAAATTTTTTGCAGTCAAATTAAAACATATCCTGCAAATTTGTTGAGAATATGAATTTTAGTTTTGAAGGTCTTGCAGATTAACAAACAAATCTTTTTTGCGGGCGTATAAAATGAGCATTTCAGCTTGGTGAATCGCTCTATCCAGAAATTCTAACAGACAAACAGACGGATTGATAAGAGGTATCCTATATACCCTTGACCTTTTAAGCCGAGATATAAAAAATATTCTATAGCCAAATATATGTGAAAACATCACAAAAGTTTGTGATTGTATAAAAATAGACAATATAGCACTGTTACTAAGTTTACTTACATGTACAACAACAGAAATCATCATTGGTATGTTTGATTCTTTCTCTCGGGTCAGTTTGATGTAAATATTCAACTATTTCACTCTAAGGCATATGCAATAATTAACATCACAGCAACACACAAACAGTGAAATAATAAAACAATAAATTGTTTCTTCTCACAAACTTGACAAGGTTTTACCGGAGACACTATGCTATATCTGTATACTAGCTAATTTCCTTCCATTGTTTTCGGTCAATGGTAAAATTACACAAAAGATTAATACTGTTGAAAAGTCTGGTGGCAAGTTGTAGTGATTCATTCCAATATAGGTGGTATATGGAGATGTGCATTTTTCATTAATCTATTTTTTAGAATTTTTTTTTTATAGTTCGGGGTATTTTTTTTATTATCAGTAGAGATCTACAAGGAAATTTGAAATTAAGGGATGTACATATTCTCAGCATTAAATATGTGTTAGGTAAAAGATAATATACTGTGACAGAGTTTGTACTGATGGGGCTTAACAGGTTAAATCTAATGAATAATGTTAATAAAGAATTAAACTGAACATGAATTTCAAATTTTATTTTAATCAATATTCATATTGAAATTATTTAATACTTGAGTAACTGTAAATTTAGTTTTGGCAGAAGGTCATTTAACATTAGGTGACAAGTGATATATCAGAAAACAGTCATAGAAATCCCATCCATTTGATTATAGGTACTAAAACATTAACATGTCATTTTCAAATATGATGATCACCACATGCTGATAAGCAAACCATAATTTTACAAGAATGGAGAGCTCTGAAATTGATTGAAATATGATAATGACACCCTACTGGGACCATTATTTAATCAATATTTGGAGACATAATTAGATTTGAGGGGTTCAGATAATTATTTTTTGTCACTAACTGAATATAGAAATTTCTGCAGATCTAAATAATGATGTAAAAAAATCTATTTACATATTCAAATAAGCATTTTTAGTTAGCAAAGCTCAAAATTTACCATTGTATAGTCAAGCGATAGATTTTTCAATCTTGATAACATTTTCATAAAAGGTACAGTTTGGGATATGTAAAATGTTAAGGGATGATTTTACGGGGCATGGGTGGGGGGTGGGGGTGGGCTGGGTGATATTGTAAATATATGATTTAATCTTGGTGCCAAGAATAAATTTTTTGTTGCAATTGCAAATAAATAATTTTATGTGACATTTGGTAAAAAATAAATACTTTGGAGACTTTGTTCGAAATTTTTCGTGAAAATTAATACATTTGCTGGGCAAAATCCCCAAGCCTCCCACAGAAAGTCAAATGATCCCCTTAGGTATTGAGATTTTCCTATTTTTTGTACCGATTTACTTTTTACAAAAAATCGACAAATATTTTTTTATATTCATTTCAAAAATATTCGATAAATATGGTTTACAAATATGCTAATTTTACATGCATTGAAAGTAAAAAGCTGAAAATTTTCATATCCTGTAAAAGTGTAAAGAATTTCTATAATTAACATGATTAAAATCATAAGGAATTATCAATTTACCTCAACAATTTTTTGTTCTAGTTGATTAAAAATGACAGATTTATTTACACTAATTAGTTACTACAAATGTACATCTTTCCCATTATGGTGAATTTTCAATCCTGTGACATAACTACTGGTAATTTTGGATATTTGCCAATTTGACAAAAATGCACTTTTTTAGATTTTTGCCTCATTTCCATTATGTTTTTGAGATTATCGCTTGAAAATGCTGATTTTTTTTTTTTGGAGATCAACCTTTTAAGTCATGTAATAAAGAGGAAACTATCTACACACAAAATGTAGATATTGATCTATTTGAGTGCGAATTTGAGGCCAATTTATGAAACTGTATGAAATTAATAACCTGTTCAGGATATAAAATCATGTTTGGCATATAATAACCGATTTTGGAGTTTGTTCCCAACCTGTGTAACCATGCAGAGAGGTTGTCTAGGACTCTTTGTAAACTATTTTCAAATCACAGAAACAGATAAGATGAGAAATTTGAAGGATTTTTGTGAGTCTTAATAGGGTATAAGAGGGATTGGCCCTTTAAAAACAAGTGACAAACAAGATGGTGGTAAAAAAAGTGCACATTAAATGTCCAGGATGAAGCAGGAACTGCTGAAAATTGAGCCCATGAAACAGGAAAAGTGACCTCTTTAAGATTCTTTGTAAAATATTTTCCCGCCAGCGAAAGGGGGAAATTGTAGAAAAATGGGAAAGGGACCCCCATTGAGACCCTCATTTTAGATAAATGACCCCTAATGAGATAAATAGTCTGAACCCAAGTTTGTGTGATATTCTACTATCACCAGGAGACTGAGGATGTCATATGATAAATGTCTAAGGTAAATATATGGCATTTTTCATATCATATCCCATATCATACCGAGACATCCATATTAGCGTGAGGGCCGGAGGCCAGAGGGCTAATATGGGTCAATGAGTAATATGCGATATGACATGAAAAATGCCATATCATAAACTTTTATCATATACTTCAATAATTGACTCTTTATTTCATAGTAAATGCAATGATGTAAACCAAATCATTCATCTGTAAAATGTGTGTCATTTAGTCAGTGTCGTTTTCAACAGAATTTGTTTCAAAGGGAGCTTGTTCATTTCAGTTTGGATATCATTTATTATGTTAAGCAAACTCAAAGTAGACCACTTGCTACTTACTAAATTGAAAAAATTAAAATGTTAACTCATAAGTATAACCAGGAGAAAATAAACTACTGGAGGCCCAGGAACTGAGCCTGAATCGCTCACCTGACAAAATACTTGGAGCAGGGGATGAAAATGATGTTTATCCTATAGGATCCTGTGTTAAAATATGTTCTGTGCTGGTGGTTTTGTTTTTTATCAGATCAAAACAAAATAAGCAATCTTAGCTTGACTGAATTTGCGTCAATAGTTTCAGCATATATGATGAAAAAGATGTTTTCTTATAGGAGTCTAATTTTAAAAGAAGTTCTGTCCTTGGAGCCATTTCTTTTGTCCGATCCAAATAAAATGAGCATTCTTTGTAAAGGACCTTCCGTACATCATTTCAGTACTGTTTAGTTAAATTTGCTTCAATAGTTTCAGAGTAGATGTTGAAAATGATGTTTTTCCCATAGGGTCCAATGTTA
Organism: Modiolus philippinarum; assembly: GCA_002080025.1. NCBI lineage: Eukaryota > Metazoa > Mollusca > Bivalvia > Mytilida > Modiolidae > Modiolus > Modiolus philippinarum. Next base: position 59,607 of record MJUU01056086.1, read on the forward strand.
AAACTAAGACCTGCACTGGCCGCACATGTTTTATTGAATCAGAACTAAATGTGCAATCTTTGTGAAGGACCTTCCATACATTATTCCTGTAAAGTTTGGTTAAATATGCTTCGGTAGTTTCAGAGGAGAAGATGAAAATGTGAAAAATTAACGCCGGATGATGGAGGATGGATGACAGACGACGGACGCATAGTGATAGCAATACCTCACACTGACTCTATGGGTCAGGTGAGCTAAAAAGGCTTTTGCCACATTTGTTTTTACCTATGTGTTTTACATTTAATAGAATACACCTTGTTTGGTGTTTCTCATTCAAAAGACAGGGCATTTTCAAATGGCAAAGAAAATTAATTGGAATGGATCTCCTACTTATAAATGTAAGAACATTTGTACTGAAAATTATAAATAAATGGCTTTGCAATATTTTTACACAAGATCATGAAGATCATGCAAATGGGATAGTGGCAGTTCCGCCATAGACTAAAAAATTACATTTATTGTCAATGTTTATATTTGGTAACCAGTCCTGGAATAGCCGAAAATTGATTCAAGGTGAACACCTTGCTTAATCTTTGCTAACACTGGTCTTTCTTCACAAAAACAACAAAAGTATGTTCATAACAAGGGTGGCTCATTAACTGGAACAACTACATAGTAGTAAGAAACTTATGATGGTGTGTACACAAAAATCCGCAAAAATGTTGCTTGTTCCCTATAACCATGATAACTTAAATGAGTCGGTAAACATGGTAAAATTACACTGAAATTTGTGAATCTTTGTTTATTCCATCAATTTGAAAAAACTCAGTCATGTCAGTTGCAATTTTGAAAAAATCCATACTTCACCACATGCAATACAGATTTCATATTACAAGACACATATCTTTAGTAAGTATATGATAAAATGTCATCCTTGTCAATGGTTATTTGAATGTATATTCATATTTTTGTAGGGTTTATACAGAATTTTTATTTGCCAAATTGAGGGTCAACAAGGGGCACATATATTACAATGATATTTAAGATTTTGAGACGTTTCGGCGATAAAAAATTTTGACCATATGAAATTTCTGCCATGTGTTATTTCGGACACGGACGTTTTGGTCTTGTAATAAGTATGTGCTGAAAATATTTCATTTCCATAAGTAACCTTGGCAAAAAATATAAAATATTAGCCATTTACTTTTATGAACTGATTTTGGCTTAAGTCGCTCCCATATTCCAACATGATTAGGATCCATTAAAAAGCAACATTTACTGAACACTTTATGAAATAAGAAATCATTTGTAATTTATTGTAAATGTAAGCTAGAGTATTATTTTAGGATTTTATTGAGGCTGAGAATCCCGCTGCAGTTATTTGTCTTAGCTTGGGATTAGATATACTACAGGCATGTTATTAACGACACAGAGTGCTCAATTTAAAGGTTCAAGGAATTCCTTTGGAATCTATTAAAAAAAACCTAATCAAAACATTTATAAAACCTTGATTTGTTATTTTCAACATCATGTTATCTTATAAAAATATTAGAAAATCCAAGGACTTATAACTCATTAATACATCCTTGGGAAATTGCATAATTAAAGAAGTAAGACACAGAAGTAAGATGTCTTCATTGCCCATCAGGACTATGGTCAAAACGTCCCCCTACCCATTATTGAGGGGGG
>MJUU01056086.1:61279-73593 GCA_002080025.1 Modiolus philippinarum
GGGGGGGGGGGGGGGGGCGAGACAATTTTCAGGACGCCGGGATTGGCAATTTTTAACTTTAGGAAATCGGATTGTCCTTTTTTAAGGATCAGGATCAGGCAGGCCGGGAATTCGGGATGAAAATGCCATGGGACACGGGAAAGGGTGTTTTTAGTCCCGGGAAATCGGGGTTTTATGGTAAAATTTATTGGGATTGGCAAAAATTGGTTTCTTAAATACAAACTATCGGGATAGGGGCGTTTCGCAAAAAAATGTGCGGGATTTGCTCATTTTGATGACTGGAAATCGGGATGAGACCCTCTTTCGTCACCTCTCATTATTCTTTATTTTACAGAGCAATATATCCGAAATGTATTTATATACGTTCCAAATCATGAAATAAAATATTGAACTGATTTGAAAAAATACTCATCTCCATAATGTCCATCTTTAGTTGCGGAACCGACTCTTACGCTATTTTTGTGAACCATACGGTGTCCATTAAAATAAAAAAATATATATACAGAAAGGACCACAGGCACTTGTTTCATAACAAAATTCCAGCCCCTCCCTCTCTTCTTCTACAAGGTAAGCAACTATTGTTTTTACCAGCCCCACTTCAACTCGATTTTGGCTGGTTATTTCTTATCACTTCGATATCTGGATTGCACCGTTTGATTCCTGATATATTTTTCTGTACAACTATGTCAAGGGTGCCCCTTCCCTTCCAATACACATAAATATTCATTGAATTTGGCCTTGCCCCATTTTCAGTACAAAAACAGTTTACATCCACTTCCTGTTGGGCAGACGTGAATGGTAAATACATTTCCTCCTTACAGGAGAGTTCAGTGTTGTTTGGTGCTGATTGGTCAGTTTATGACTGACTTGTGTGGTCGTTTGCCTGAGATGGTAATTGACCAAAGCTAAGTTTCCTTAAATTTTTGAATGAATACTTAAAAATGGAACAAATGTACCAATAAAAAATTAAAAAATAAATAAAGTTCATGGAACAGTCCATCTATATTTCTCATCAATTAGAAAAAAAAAATATTTTAGTCATTTCTGCCAACAGGAAGTGGGTGTAAACTGTTTTTGTACTGAAAATGGGGCAAGGCCAAATTCAATGAATATTTATGTGTATTGGAAGGAAAGGGGCACCCAAAGGTAGGTGTTTTTGACATAGTTGTACAGAAAAATATATCAGGAATCAAACGGTGCAATCCAGATATCGAAGGGATAAGAAATAACCAGCCAAAATCGAGTTGAAGTGGGGCTGGTAAAAACCATAGTTGCTTACCTTGTAGAAGAAGAGAGGGAGGGACTGGAATTTTTTTATGAAACAAATGCCTGTTGAAAGGACCCATAGAACACTATACATGTACCAACATAATGTACAATAGCAGTGCAGTTCGCCACTTGTCGTCATGATCATGCAGGGAGCAATGGGATGGGGGAGGGTAATAAAAAGGACAGTGCAACTTCCTTTTCTTTTGGACATCCGTGTTTCGTGAAAATTGATAGATTAAACGTATAGGCCTAATTAATAATGTGAATTTTGCCAAAAATCGTGAAAATAATACTTTTAAGCTTATGCTTGACGATGCTTGAGGCTCTGTGATTGTGGCCTTTTTCATCGATACCAGGTTGATTCTTGATGTGTTCCGAACAAAAATTGGGGTTCTACATTGGATGCGTTTCCCTATAATTTGGCATTCTACTTCCCAGAGGTGAGACTGCTTTTTGACTTTCTGTACAATTCTTCCTGTGTACTTCTTTATTTGCTGGTTAAATTTGACGTTGAAGCAAGAATGAAGTACTAGGATGTAAAAACAGAGTTTACACCTACCTGGAGCTTATTTGTTCACAAACAGTGAAACACAGAATAATTTTAAAACATAACAACGATTAAAAGAGAAATCTGTAACACAGATAGTTACCCACAGATATTCAATTGTGTGTACCAGTAAGTGAAAGATCATATTCAAAGTTTTGAATCAAACAGATCAATATATTTAGAATTTTAAATGTACACTATGCAGATACTTTAAACTGCACCCACTTCAAGAAGGTAGATAAAAAGTTAAACAGCACATTCAAATGGCCAATATGAAATAAGATGAGTCAAATGCAAGTAATATGGGGTTTTGATTTTCAGGTCTGATTTGTAATTTGACAGTTTTTCCTTCGTGATGTGTCATACTACATGTAGAGACTGACTGAAAGATCTGAAAAGTGATATATTTTATCCACTTTGCCACAAAAAGCTCCCTTTTCATGTGAAAAATGTGCAGGAATCCCTGTAAGATATTTTTGTTAACAGCATGATGACAAATTCATTTTTTGTCTTGCGATATGTTAACAAAAATATAAAAGGTTCATTTTCAACATTGGAATAAAGTTTCTGCACTGTTGTATAATTCAAAATTTTATCGTTTAATAACAAAAAAAATTTAGGTGGGGGGCAAGACAGGCTAGCAATCTTTAATTTCCCTTAAAACAGTTAAGAGCAAATTTAAATCCATGATAACAGCCATATTACAAGTAACACAGTTTTTATGATTAACAGCAAACAGCTAGTTCTTTTTATTTCCCTTAAAGAGTTAACACTAAGTAAAAAAAATTCAACAGAACAGATTACACCAAATGGTCAAAAACAGTTAACAACTGATTTATTACACCAAAAATTTTAAAGAACCTTAAAGATAATAAATATAAAAATATTTTTTAACCTGGTTGTGAGAAAATGAATGTTGACTACATGTATGTAAGTCACCATCTAGTGTTATTTTATAAGTATAATTTCTAATAATATTATACAATATTTAACACTTAAGTGAAATTGTGTCTGTTATAAATTATCACCTTTTTATTAAATCTCATATCATTTGCATGATGATTATAGCAAAAAAAGCTTTTTACATCAGCAGTGAAGTAAAGATATGTTATTTTTTAATTTCTTCAATGGAATTTTATTGTTTTAATTGTAACTTGTTTTTTTTTTTTTTTGGTTGTTATTGTTTTATTTTTTTGTTTTTATTTCCCAAGAGGTCAAAATGTTTGGCATGTTTGTACCTCACAAGAAATTCTTTGAATTCGATTTCGTTTGAGGAAATTCTTTAATTTTGATTTTCCTGTGAGGAAATGGTTTCCTTATAGAGTTCCTTTAAGGAAATTGTTTGTTTATAGAGTTCCTCTGAGGAAATTGTTTGTTTTTTAATTTCCTCAAAGGAAATTATTTTATTTAAAATTTCCCCAGAGGAAATCTATTTCTTGTGCATTTCCTCCGAGGAAAACATTAGTACATATATTTCCTCAAGGAAATAAATTTCCTCTGAGGACATTGTTTTTCCTCTGAGGAAACTGGTTTTTCCTGAAAGGAAAAGTATATTTCCACTAAGGAAAATAATTTCCTCAGAGGAAAAAATGAATTTCCTCGAGGAAATCAGCAAGTTTGTGTTTAAAGCTCGGAGGGGTTAAGTATCGGACAGATTATAACCCGTAGAAATTTATTATAATATAAGTATCTATCACCTCCAGAGAATTTTTTTTACATTCAAAGAAAAATTACGCCTCCCATTTTTGCACTCACCGGAATTGCAAACTTGTCCCGGAGAGTGTTTTGTGTTTAACAATTATATTATTTTCTTTGGCATATTGAAAAAATAAAAATATAATGACTTAATTCAGAGAGATAAAAATATAAATACCAGAATTTTGAAATGTACCTAAGTACAAAGAATAATGTGCGTTATTTTACAATCTACCTTATCGTATATTTTTTCTTCATTTGCATGATTTTAATATTGACAGATCTAGAGTGCGTAAATTTTAACATGCTTTTGTTGTTACATTGATTTATGAAATATTCATGTAAGAATATTGGCATCAATGCAACAAAACGAATGCACAGTGGGGTGCGTACACAAACTCTCTTAAACATGTTAAAGTAAGATTGGAACAGTCATAACGGCTTCTCTAAATCCACTTTGAAAAAGTTTCGAGTCTGCTCTATTTCAGCACTACGGTCACAACTAAAATCCTGACCGGTGTGGTCAGAGCCATGACTGCTCTGACATATTCTAGTCATGACTGCTCTGACCTGTTCTAGCCAATGACTGCTCTGACCTGCTCTGACCATGACAGCTTTTAGCTGACCCGCTTTCGGACCTGCTGTTGCAAGAGCCTAGCTTGACTGTTCCTTTAAAATTTTCATATCGTCCAAATGACGCGTTTTATAGATAAGCCAGAATTTTCTTCATTCAAAGCCTTGAGCTTACTCAAATAGAACATAAAAATACATATGTTCTTTTTATTTCCGACAAGCTTAATTTACAAACTTAAGGCGGATTCGGTGGGGGGCGGGGTACTATCTGTTATTGATAACTTCTATTATTGATTTCACTCGGAATTTAGAAATAATTAATTTACAGAACGTTGCAAAATTTTACACCGAATTTATTCAATATTGTAACGTAAATATGATAATAATACATGTATATAAATGGAACTATATGGATTATATAACTTTATAAATTAAAATAAACCGAAACTGCCTGTAGTTATTCTACCTTTCTGTATTTGTGTTCGATATAACGAAGATAATGTGTCTGGAACATATGACAAAAGGAGACTTTTTCTATATTCGATACAATATCCATGCCGGTAATATTGAAACTTCCTGTTATTTGACAAAAAAAAACAGATGCGAAAAGGGATTTTTTCTATATTCTATATAATGCCCTTCGCGCAATAATGAAACTTCATGAAAGTTGACAAAAATATATGTCAAAAGAGTTCTTTTATACATTCCATACAATATTTATAGCCGCAAAAATGAAATTTCCTGTAGTTAGACTATAAAAATATGTAAAAAGGGACTTTTTTGTATTCAATATGATATCGATGCCCCCTACGAAATTTTCTGTAAATTAAATAAAAACATATGACAGAAGGGACTTTTTCTTTAGTCACTTCCTACGATTACCTTGATTTACCTGCAAAAGTAATCCTAAGAAAAATAATTATTGTTACATTTGTACCTGAGACCGGACAGAGACTAATCTTAAACCTTCACCGGATGCGGACTTGTTTTAAAAGAAGTAAAAATAATTTCTTTCCTTATTGTTACCTGATATTATTCATATACATGTACATATTACATTGTATAATGCATTATCAATCTTTTTAAATGTTGTTAAAATTTTGAAGAAAAAAAATAAAATTGAACAAAAGGAAAAAATAGTATATAAATATCTGTTAATATACCGTTTGAGTTTGATCTTAATATTACAAAACACAGGATAACAGCAAACACCCACAATGGGCAGGAACTACAATCACACGCCAAAATTTACAAGCATACTACTCAACAAAAGCAACGATACACAGATTTTATCAAGAATGATATTTTACTTTCTAACAGAAAACCATAACTCGTAGACAAAATGTATTTTTTGCGCGTAAGAATTAATATTACGCCCACAAATATCTCTTACAATTTCTGAAACATCTACGGTCACGGTCAAGGTTATTATCCGGAATTTCTGTTAGCAGACGTAAATAGTGAGTTAGTTTACGTTTTCTTAAAATTTTTACCAAACCATTAAATTTTCGAACCGGCTGACTTCAAACCTCTGTTGATATGTCGACCATGAATTCCTCAGGCCTATTTTCCATTTTAAACTACCGCTCTTCGAAGTGCAAAACGCGTGTTACGCGATCTAGACTTTGCGACGTCACACGGGACCTGGTGTCACGTGATTTATTATTTGATTAGCATGTTTGATTTTGATTAAACAACAGTGTTTAGTTTGTTCTTGTTTTCACGTAACAATGAATTTAGAGGGGGGAAATAGACGATCTAACCGCGCTTAGTCATTGCCAGCGTTGATTTTGGATTGAACGGGCACCAAATTAGACACTGTTTTCCACTTTTTAAGATGGCAAATTGTTACCATGATGAAGTGCCCCAATTATTGACATCAAACAAATAAAATCATCCACCAGTTAACGTCGAACTCGATAATTAGGTGAAAAACTTCAATTACGGATTTTCATAGTATCCGTTTCGGAATTGATTTAAAAATGGAAAAAACAAATGATTTTGGCTTTGAATAAATTTATACACTAAAATAAAAAATCAGGGTCAATGGTAATTGTAATGCTTTTAAATAGTTAAAACTAGAGAATTCCGAAACATGATAAGCGAACCTCCTTAACAAAAACGGTAATGATTCTAGGACCATAGCAGACAGGATTCTAGGACTGCTCTTAATCTGCTCCACGTTGACTTCAAGTTAACTTTGACCTGTCCAAAAAAAAAAATGCACAGAGACATTCGGTTTTCTCTTGAAAATGATTTTTTTTTTCAGGCTCTCCGGATTCTTAAAATATAGGTTTCATGAAAAACTGGTTGCAAGAAAATTTTGGCCCTACAGGATAATACATCCTTAAGAATGTTTTCTTTGAAAGAGTTTATCGTTTCCATTTGTTTTCAAATATTATGAACTTTGTACTTTTGTCATATTTTATTTCAAAAATTGGAGTCTGGCTCAAATTATAGTGAGTTCTTTATATCTCAGCTGTTTTTCTGTTTACCTTTTTTCACATCTTTGCTATGTTTTAAATATCAATGTACATTGACAAGGTTGGCAGGGCTAACATGTATCGCACTTTCCTAGATAGATATGTTACCCTGAATTCCAAACAACCGGTCCATAAAACACAACTTTTTTGATTGAGGTATATTAGTGTACTCACCTTGGGCTGATGATTTTAGCACAGACACAGACACCAATGCACACACTAACCCTAAACAAATTATCCCTAAAATAACAAATAATATTTTCCATTTCCTGTCATTTTTTGACTGTAAAGTAGATGGAAACTGATCAACTAGACGGCGTTGATTTTCTCTATCTTTATTAACTTTTTCCCTATTTGTGTCTTTTGCGTTTTCCTTTGACTTTGCGTTTGTCCTGGTGTTCTCAGGTGTTTTTCTCAAAGTATCATAATCAGCGGCTTCATTTACAAAACTACTCCTTAATCTTATTTCGTCATAATTTTCATTTTCTTCCGCCTCGGTTTTTGGAAGTCCGAATTTGGTGTTTTCATACAAATCTTCATTTTTTGAAGATTTAGATTCCAAATAAACATTTTGAGTCGCTGCTGACATTTTCACGTCGTTCATTTTTTAAAGTTTATTTAACTTCCCTGTCGCATTTTAAACTTTCAAAATTTGATATGTCTTTTTAGATGTAAAGATACAAAAAGTAATAAATATAATATTTTCTCATGCTCTACAATTTTAAACGCTATTGTATAGGCAGCAAATAATATATGTGTACATAATACGAACATGCAAACATGTATACAATGCTATTGAACGCATGATAATGAAATAAAAATCTTTAAACATGCTATTTTGAAATTACAAAAACAGGAAAACAGCAAACACCTACAATGGCCAGGAACTACAATCACATGCCACAATTTACAAGCAAACTGCACCAGAAAAACAATAATGAAAACAAGAGACAAACATAAATAACGATAGGAACTCGGGATAGCCGGAATATGAACATGAATGCACATCAAAGCATTTAACTATACGATATATTTTATGTACTGTCACATTACCTTTTTTCTAGTGTGACCACATTGAAATAAAAAAACACTCTATAATCAGACAACTAACTTTAACCAACGTTCAATATCCAATCCCTCCTATTCGTTTATGTTTTGTTTTCTTAGCAAATCAAATATATATCTTGATATGGCCTTGTGTTTTCTAATTTGTTATGCATATTATCATAAGATCATGCGTATATATTTTTTAATTTAAATTCTACTGAATTTGTACAGTAACATTCTACAAATTGCTTGATCTGTCTAAAACTAAACATTTTTATAAGTGGTCTTGTAGTTGCTGATCTACCTGTAATTGGCTGTATTCGTATGTTTATTATAGAAACGTTATCAAGAAAGTGGAGGATTAGGTACCCATAAACAACATTGCTGGCTTTTGTTAGTGCCTGAACCAAGTCCGGCTCTCCCTACGTCCTATCGTTTGTTACATGTACATTTGCCGCTATTTCTGTTTTACTTGTGTATTTTGCATGTAATTATAGTTTTCATCAGTTGTGAAGATGTTTTCCTGTTAATAATTTCTGAATGTAAGAGTTGTTAAAAGAATCAACCGTATACCACCCAAATGTTTTGATTTATCTGCTCTGAAGTGGCATAAATTGTTAAATCGTCTATCACCAGTAGTAACACAGTATTTTGTATTGCAGCCCTTTAGTATGTCCTGTTTCAAAGGTCTAAATAAGGACAGTTACAATTTATAATTCAATTATCATTTAAAGAATATTTCAAGAATTGAATTTGAGTTTTATAGGTAATAGCCAAGTTGTACTGAAGTAATGGGTTTTCGCCTTTTGCCTTTAGATGGTGACGATACAAATATAATTAGGGGTAGAGACTTCTAGAGACAACTAAGAACACAACTCTTGCACTAAATACCAGAAAAAAATGCATTTCCGAGTTGTAACGGGTCGAAAACGAATAAATAGCGAATAAGGAACGAATAAGTAACAGCATTCCAGAAGAGAGTTGAGAAGGATATCAACATATGAACAGGGTGGATTCAAACTTACAAGTACAACCCTAGCACTAAATACTAGAAAAAGAAGCATTTCCGAGTTGTAACGGGTCGAAAACGAATAAATAGTGAATAAGGAACGAATAAGTAACAGCGTTCCAGGAGAGAGTGGCGAAGAATATAAACATGTAAACAGGGTGAATTCACAACTACAAGTACAATTCTAGCACAAAATACCAGAAAAAATGCATTCCCGAGTTGTAACGGGTCGAAAACAATAAATAGCGAATAAGGAACGAATAAGTAACAGCGTCCCGGGAGAGAGTGGCGACGGATATTAACATGTAAACAGGGTGGATTCACAACTAAAAGCACATCTCTACCACAAAATACCAGGGAAAAAAAATGCATTCAGGAGTTGTAATGGGTCGAAAACGAAGAAGTAGCGAATAAGGAACGAATGAGTAACAGCGTTCCAGGAGAGAGTGGCGAACAATATAAGCATGTAAACAGGGTGGATTACAACTACAAGTACAATTCTAGCAGTAAATACCAGAAGAACATGCATTTCTGAGTTGTAACGGGTCGAAAACGAAGAAGAAGCGAATAAGGAACGAATAAGTAACAGCGTTCCAGGAGAGAGTGGAGAAGGATATAAACATGCAAACAGGGTGGATTCACAACTACAAGTACAACTCTAACACAAAATACCAGAAAAAAAACGAATAAAAATCGAATAACGAACGAATAAGTAACAGCGTCTCAGGAGAGAGGGGACATGTGTATGATAATGTCAAGAGGCTAAATTTATATCCAATATAGCTCTAGCACTGTATACAAGAAAAATTGCATTTCCGAGATGTACTTAATATTCTGATAGGCTTTGGTTAAATAAGCTTAACAGATCCCTTGAGCACCTATGAACCCATTTGGGAGTACCTTTGATAGATTTTACTTAGTAGCTTTATTTCCTTCTTTTGAGATGAAACCATTCCTATGGCACCTTATCCTTTTGTGTGCTTCTCCTTTATTTTCTGAAGTATTTTCATACCTGGTGTTTATTATTGGTTATCGAGATGAACGGATAAAATAAAACCTCTTTTTTGTGCTCACCTTTCGCACTGTATCCCGTGTGTTTTCAAATTGTAAAAATACTTTTGTCAACTTCTGTATTTCCAACCCTCCCGTGTTGTTTTTTTTTTCAAAGACAAAGCCATCATTTATATTTATTGTACCAAGTGCCAAATATTTTATTTGTTCCTTTATGAAGTATTACCTTCAAAACGTTACTCTTATATGCTTCTATAAGCATATCTTTCTTATTTATCCCCGTATTTGCCTGATCATCATTCACACTGAACTTGCAAATATGCCTTTTTAAATTAAATTCAAGAATAACATTTAACCATTATAGGAGATGCTATCTTAAACTAAAGGTATTGTGGCCTAGTGGGTCACAAAAGGATACCTCCACTCCGTATTTTTTTCTAGAAATAGCAAAAAATGAAAATTTTAAAGTAAGAGGAGCATATCAACATTATGTCACAAGGACTGTGTTAAAAGTTTCATAAAAATCGATTCAGTCATTCAAGAGTAGCTGATAGGAAAGATATCCCCATTTGCAAAGTCCATGTTTTACTACTTGAATCTGTGTTAAAGTTTCATGAAAGTCTATTCAGTGGTTCATTGTTTATTTGGATTTCGTTTGGTTCAATGTATTTCAAACTTTTTTTGTAATTATGCATCCCTTGTGCTGCTAAGTAGAAATTAATTTCTGAAATTGCCAGACACCTCAATAAAATTATTTTAGGTATATATGGAGTTAATAGTGTGTTATGGTCTTGTGTGCATTTACTCCATATCCTTTTCTAAAAAGATTACGGACGAGTAGAGGATAAGAGATGGGTAACAACTTGTAATGTATCAATCAAATAAGATACTAAAATTGGAGTATGTCACATAGACTGTATTAAACTTTCATGAAAATCTATTGGCTAATGGCAATATGGCTAAGTCCTTGTGTTGCTACGGAAAATCCCAAAAATCAATTTAAGTCAAATACTGAAATAGGTGCTGTGCTGCACAACTTCATTTTGGCTCAAACTGTTTTACAGTTTCATGTAAATCTATTCAATGGTTAGGAAGAGTAGCAGATAAGAGGAGGGTACACTCATTTGTATTGAACAGACAGAAAGACAGACGACCTTATCGCTATATACCCAACATTTCAAGCGGGAGTATAAGTTATAGTCATTAAATCATTAAACAATCAAGTCGGTATATCAGTGACCTTACTTGACCCGACTGACATGGGAGATCGGGTGAGCAGGTCACTCCCACCGTGCAGGTTGAATATCATATACCGAAATGCACAGGAAGACCCTTTCACAGGTGTCTTGTTATTGACATCAAAAGTGGGCCAATTTGAATTTAAAAATGAATATACCGAAGTATATATATTTTTTTTCATAATTTAATGATAGTCTTGAAATAAAAAAAATATGTATATCCAAAAAGAAGCCTAACTGTCGAAAACTTTAAAATGTAACTTTGAACTTTTAGGTCAAATTAATTCAATCAAAATGACAACATGTTTCGTTTTCGAGACTCTTTTCCAACGATTCATGATTACATGATTACTGGCGCGTTCTAAAGCTGATTATTTGATTTGCAATGTGCTATTTTAAATGATGATTACATTATCACATTCATTTGAATACTAAAGAAAATGCTTAATTACTGAAGAAAATAGTTCATGAGTATGTGATTACCAAACAAAAAAGGTAGTCATTACATGATTTCTTGGAAACCCGCGACAGAGCCTCATTTTACTTTTTCTTTTCATATTGGGACAAAAATACCTTGTAAGTACATCATCAAGTACAATGAACCCTGACCTGTGCAGTATAAGTGAGGTAGTTAATGCACACTCCGGGTGTACATTAAATGATCTATACGCACAGCAAGGACAAAGGAAAAAGGCTCATGTCATGTGTTAAAGAAGTATAATGTATACCCATTTCTATAATATATTTGTGCAAAGTTTACCCTTCTTATATAAGTAAACAATGTAGCTGAAAACAGCATAAAAAGTGAATGTTTTTCTCCATATTTTAGATTTTGTGTCAGTTTCCATGACAATAAATACCAACAGTAACTATAAGGGTTGTTGCATCCCTTTTTACACCCCATTCAGCAAGATTTTGCAATTATTTTGTAGAGATTTGGCCTTCGTTTTCTGTAACATTTAGCAGATTACTGATAAAATTTCTACTGTTACATATTTAAAGGAAAAACATAAAATGAAGAAACGGAAGACATCATTCTTTGCTTTAATCAACACAATTTGAAATTCAATAAGAAACCATAAGAATGAGTATCCTTGCCTTTTATTTCTTTAAAAAAGTCAGCATTGTCCATATATTTGGCAATTTTAATACGCATATATACTCAACAAAACAACAATAATGCAACCATCATATGAAGACACACAATTGTAATCATTGTTTAAATGAATTACCAACCACAGTTTGTCTTGTTATGTAGAAACAAAAATACAGTAGGAATGGATAAAATAAAAGGTATATCTATTAACATTAGTTAGATATCGGTAAAAAACATAATAAACTATATATTTTTGTCCTTTTTTATTTCAAATTTTAAACCAGTGGAAATATGCACAGATGTTCGCCAAATGTAAAGTTGTTACATGTGTTAAAAATTTAAATCA
>MJUU01056087.1:0-13926 GCA_002080025.1 Modiolus philippinarum
GAGTAATCAAGTTCAGCGAAATAACATCCTCCTAGACTCCCACAGACATAAAGTGAACTAACTAGAAAACAGACAAGACACACAATGGCTTAATAAATTTCCTGACTTAGGACAGGCGCAAAGGGGTTAAACTAGTTTTATTGGGCCCAAACCTTCCCCCTACAGCCAATGTGATAAATAAAGAAACAATCGTAACAACAGTAAAATTCAGTTGGCAACAGGACTGAGTCAATTGTGAGAAATGAAACTGAGAGATCTAAATAACGGACACAAACATGAAATCACAAGAGACTACTAGCAGTTAACTGACATGCCAGCTCCAGACCCATTACCAACTGACAAATTAAGTTATGTACCCTCAGCATACAGCTTCCATCAAGATCCCTTCCTGTGAGGAGTTTAGCATAATGATTTCATGTATATACCCGAATACACAACCCGTGTCCATGCAATACTGATTTTAGAAATTTAGAATGTGTTTAGTTAAAATGCAAAGACACTATCAAAAAGGAAGGCCATACGTAATGACTTGACGACAATATCGTAATTATAACCCTTATGAATTAGACGATTTAAAGGTTTTATAAGTTTGTTAGGCGAGTTTAAGTATTTTTTACTCTTATGTAAAACATTACCGTAAAATAAGGGATGTGAAATGCCAGCCTTGATTAGATGTTTACAGGTTGCATTGTATTTATGAACTAAGTCTTTATATCGATGATAAAATTTAGTAAAGGTTTTAACTAGTTTATGATAACGAAAACCTTGATGTAATAGTTTTTCAGTTATGAAAAGATTCCGTTCATTAAAATCGCAAACTTTATTACATACTCGAGCAAATCGAACTAGTTGAGATATGTAAACACCATATGATGGTGCTAATGGAACATCGCCATCCAGAAATGGATAATTAACTATTGGAAAAGAAAAATCGTCCCTTTTATCATAAATTTTAGTATCCAATTTACCATTCGTTATATCAAAATTGATGTCTAAGAACGGACAATGATGATTGTTAGAATTGGCTTTATTCAAAGTAAGTACTTTAGGGTAGATGTCCTTACAATACGTATTGAAGTCGTCATTATTTAAAGTTAAAATATCATCCAAATACCGGAAAGTGTTGTTAAGCTTTTTAATTAAATGCTGTTTAGATGGGTCTTTGCTGATGTTGGTCATAAAATGAGATTCGTAGCAGTACAAAAAGAGGTCCGCTATTAGTGGTGCACAATTGGTACCCATAGGAATTCCTATGACCTGGCGATAAATTGAGTTACCGAAACGAATGAATATATTGTCAAGTAAAAATTCAAATGCTGAAATCATATCAAAACAAGTCCAATTAATTGAGTTCTTTTGTTTTGTATTACTAAAATGTGTTTGAAAGGAATTAGAACAAATATATTCACAATCGGGTTTTTTGAATGCACATTGAATAAGATCGAGATATTGTATAAAGTCGACATAAACAAATGTACACAGATCGGTAAACCTCGGCTGTGTTACGACACTTGATATATTCATATACTTGACCATTTGGACATTCTTACCCCTCCAGAACACTTGATGTCACCTTTTTGGGGTTGTTTTTTTTTGTCCCCCGCCGCACCGCGACGGTGGGACATAGTAATGGTCTGCGTCCGTGTGTTCGTTCGTCAGTCCGTATGTCACTTTTGTGGAATGCCATATCTATGCGGGGTAGTTAGGTGAAAATACGGAAAGCCTGGTCGCGAGCAGTAGACCATATCCGAGCTGTGGTATCAGGATTTACCGGACCACTTTTCAACACGTCACAGTATAGAAAACGTCACGTCACAAAGCATACAACGTCATTGAACTGGTCACATGGGGCGGACATGTTTGTGACGTAGGGCGGACAAACAACAGCTGGTAAATCTAAATACCAGAACTCGGATATGGTCAGACCCCATCTTTATTTCTCTAAATAGAACAAGCACTGGGTGTCGTATAGAAGGCTAAGTTTCCTGCCCCTACACATTTCTCTCCTTTTCCGGTGGCAATCAAAACTCGTTACCCCAGTTGTTCCTTCCACATATCTTTCTTCTTTTGCTTTAGAGTTGAATAGATTACCTTGTTCTCGCCCTGATATAATTGAAATATTGCTCACTGGGCGTTAAACTCTAACTAATCAATCATTAATGAAATTGAAAACTGAAAGTGGGATAAAAAGACTAGAGAGTCGTATACCAAATAATATATAATATTTTTTCTTTAAGCATCGATTAACATTTTTAGGGCCGAAATATTGCTCCATGTAAAACTATCTAATCAATGATGCACCCAAATCTTCTAATGCTCACTGCGAGTGGTTCTATAATATTGCAGACTGTAGAATGTGGCGGCCATGCAGAATATTTATTTTCACTATCATTAAGACCAGAAAATTTCATATAAAAAACTGATATCCCCTCCCCTCAGAATCAAATGATCGTCCATTAGAAAGATCTACATCCAAAAGATCTAAAATATCGTGAACCACATCCCATCTATCGGATACATAATCTTGAAATATTATTGAAGGATTGAGGAATTGTCAAAGCAATCGGCTAAGAGAGAAAGAAAACTCTGAAAATTTTTTGACTAAAGCAGGTCCATAACATTGAGAGGTGCCTTTAGACCACCATTAACAAAGCGTCTGTCATCGTCAATATTATTGTAAAACAGCATGTACGTATATGTTGTTCTGACTTTCCTTTTCACCGTCAAAGGATACTTAATTGTTAATTACTTTCAAATGGTTACATAATGATACATTCTGAAATATACAAAATGTTTTATGTGGGCCGCACGAGCACTTGCTGAAAGCGTCAAAATGTCATAAATCAATGTTTATTGATTGATAAACAGATATTGCTTCGAGTAATATTTTGCTGGCATCGGTACGTGTATGGTGAAGTTGATTTGGCTATTCACTGAGAAAGTATAGAAATAAAAAATAGAACTATTATTGTTTATACTGACAATTTCTTTGGATAACATAAATAGCCTAACGACGATGATGACAATAACTATATCGTATTATTAGACTCGATTTTGTATGTTGTGAACGAGCAATGACTACACTGTCATTTTGTCGGAATACTTTTCAAACTGGAATAGATGTGTTATGGACGGCAAATTTAGCCGCCCCCTTCGAACTCCTGAAAATCATGTCACAGGGTTTTTACCCGCGCGGTTCTTTATAGTTTACAAAGTGGGTAATATTAACTTCGATGTACAATTAGGAGGGGTTTTTGCTGGGTTAAATCCTAAATTAGTGACAAGTTGACAAAGTTTGAAAATATTTTTTTCACAAGTGACAGTTTGTCAAGACTTTATAAACCCACTAATTTTATGCATCGGAGACTGACAGTTTCTCCTTTCAGGCAAACCTCGCTTAGGGGGCCACGCCAGCTATTGCTATTACGTCTGTCATTGTCCCTCTTTTTTCCTGTAACCGCTAGACCAATTTCAATCAAACTTGGCCTCAATCATAACTAGAGTAATTAATTAAAAACTGGGACTTATATCACATTATATTAGTCCTAGTTTAAAGTCGCGTTCGAAGATCAAACAACATAGCAGTACATTTTTGATAACTAAGTAACTGTGTGCAGAGATCAAAACTCCGATTGGGTTAAAAAAAATCAAGACTTACAAGATCTATGTACCCTGCGGATTTTAAAGATTTACTGGACATTAGCAATCGAAAGAAGAGTTATTGCCCTGTTATCTTTTAATCATAATGACTGGTTTCATGCATTTAGTCTTATATATTTTTAATTAAAATTTCAAAAATGTAATTTTTTTTTATGATTTAAGGGGATAAATTAGATTTTGCTGTCAGCTAAACTGAGTTTTCTGCAAGTTTCATTTGTATATATTTCACATTTATGGCTAACGAAATTAGGCATATATTTTAACACTTCTTTAGAAACGATCTTCGGCAATTGCACTATAGGAATATTAATCAATACGTAATAATAGATTGGCCTCTAATTTTACATAACCGGACAATACTTCTAATTACTGGAATGATGACGTCAAGGTCCATTTTCCAATTCATAGTGTTTTATAATCCGATATACCTGTATACACCTGAGAAATCGATAAGTTAACTGATTCGAGTGATTGAAGTTGTTTAACCATAACGGTTCTGGTCACAACACGTTGGTTTAGTGTGTATCAATACAAAAAAGTCACACAAAATCAATTTAAATCGACCCTCGGATATTGATACATTTCGTATCGTGTACTGCAATGTGACAATTTTATTTCTGGATTTATCATAAGTTGTCTGTTTGTGTTTCGTTATTTTTACAACGAGATGGAATACACATAAAATATAAATGTAAAAGGAAATATACATTACAACTCACAATGGCACTGCCTGTCAATGATTCTAAACCGACAGCAACAGCGACGAAAGGGGGAGGCGAACAAAATTTGACGGTAAGAGAGAAATATCTTAATAAACGTGTACATTATATGGTACATGTCTCAAAACAAAACAAACAAAAACCTTAAAAAGCAAACATTAACGAAAAATAAATGTATAAAAGAAAAAAAATAGATATACAAATCAGAATAAAAAAAAAAATAGATATACAAATCAGAATAAAACAAAAAAGTATACAAAACGTATATACGTTTGGATAATGCAGCAACACCCAAAGGCCTCTTTCATTTAGTTTAATTTCCTTTATATCAAGTGAATATGAAAAAATAGATGAATGAATAAAGATGAAGAACGATTGATTTACAGAGATTTAATTTTTTTGCAATATTATTGGTCCAGATATCGCACCCCATATAGCATGCATCGGATATTGAATAAAAAGCAAATCTCTGAAACCGTAAAATTTATTTGAATTATTCATGATTATTTATTTTACTTTATTTTATTTTTTTCAAATACGTATGTAAAAAGAAATTGAATTATTACATGACTGGAATGAAAATCCGTATCTTGATTTTATGTACGACACGCCTGTTGTCTCGGTTGTCCTCTAATGTCAGCCGGGGCAGTAGTTTTAGTCCACATTCTTTCATTTCCTAAATTAGGAATTGAGCGGGTCCGATTTCCTTTACGGTTGTGGTATCAGAAGACCAGTTTTTTGAGAACCATTATTTGCATATCAAAAAGGAATCACAAGTTGGAGCTTTGGGACCAAAACTCGAAAATTCAAAATGTATTCGTGTTTAACCTGACGTTATGTTGAACATTTCCCCCAAAATACATTTAATTTCAAAGGCCAAATCCGACACAACCTTTAAATAATAGCAAATGTAGGTTTTATACATGGGGCGTTTGCCGTTTTGCCCATCCATTATTATTCTCGAGAATTTTAACTATTGGTAAGTTTCTTTACACACGAAATTAACAGATATATGCGTCGCTTATGTGATACTGTCGATTAAATCTTATAGCTATGGAAACAGTCGTGTATGATTTGGGGCAAACTCTTTTTCTCAAAATTGTCTCTAGGGCAAATTTTCTGTATTTTATTCAGTCGGACTCGACGTCAAATTGCCCAGTCCTGTATTGAACCCCCTTTATATTCAGTTTTCATGCTTTAAACATTTATCCTCTGTGTTCCATTACAGTGAGACTTGTCAAAGTCAAGTATAAAAAAAAGCTAATTTATTTGTCAAAATTTGATAGTTTAAAATTCACACCCAAAAAATTGTAGATATTATATTGACTGTTTAATTTGTTGTCTCCATGAACTTTCTTCTTTTTCTAGCAGTTTCTTCACAATCCGATGAGCCAATATTTTAGCACTATATGATGCAAGGATGAGATTACTATCAGTTGATAGTCTGACACATTTATAACGATATCCTCAAGAATTTTCGAATTTAATTTTGAATTCGAATTATAAAGGAAATAGTCGTTATCTGAAATACCACTTCCTTGAGTATTAGGAGCCTCGAAATCTATACGTCCTTGGTTCGCTATATACTAAATTTGAAAATAAACTGGGTTCTAGATGAATGTTTTTTTTTATTAGAAAATTAAAAAATAATTAACATTAGCGAAAAAATAATGGATTGGTGATATCTAATCATTTTTGAGATATCAGTGATTAAAAATGTGGTGGGGAAACTGAACTCCCCTGAAATTTTCATCAGCAAGGTGCCCATGAATGAAGGTAACAAAATAAATAGGATTTGATTTAATTTTAACAGAATTCCCATAAAGATATGTCAAATGAAAGTATGGATAAAAATAAGGGGTCCATGGACAAAAAATTATGGTGCTTTAAAAAATGGATACATGTATTTATATGTATCATGCCTCTGGATAGAGCAAGAGGAGTTCGAAAAATCCGACAGAAATTCCAAAACATGACGAATGAACCATCTGAATAACTGTAGCACTTTTACGATCTGTATCCAAATTGAATTGATCAGATTAGCTCTGCAATGTGAGCCGGAAAATCATTGCCCGAAGTCGGAATTGATTTACAAGAAAGACTTCCGGTTTGCATTGGTAGGCGGTAGAAACAAAAATCAAATGTATCTGTGACAACTATACGGCACTTGAGCATCATAATTTGGTGTCATGTGTTTGACAACATTCGGAAATTGTATTTATAGATAACGGGCATTTAATTCAAATAATGCCCACCCCTTTCAGCTAGAGGTACAGACACAGGCAGTGACTTACGGAAAAAAAGTTTTTCAGTGGGCTGGGGCATTTTTTTCGTAACAAACCCTTGTGCTCCAACCAATGTATGGCAGACCATACACAATGAGACACAGGCACTTGTTTCATAAAAAATTTCAGGCGAACATGTGTCGAAGGACTGAATTTTTTTATGAAACAAGTGCCTGTGTAGTGAGACCATAAAAGTACCTCGCCAGTCACTTTATATTGCCATGGGTGTCAACCCTCCCCATTTTTGTGGGAGACTCCTGCAGACTGCAGTTTGGCACAAAACAGAACTTTCTCCTGCAATAACCTGGCCACTTAGCCGGAAGACACAAAACTCTCGTTTTTGTGAAAGTCTCCTGCAATCCTATCCAGGTAAAATTATTGTACATATCCTGTTATTGATTTGAAGTAACACTCTGACATGTAGTAATAAGTGTTAATTAGGACAGGTATTGTTTTTTTTAGCAATGAGAAAGCATTGACAATGACAACACAATCATTTTTGATATGGACATGTTGATCAACATGATAAATGTCACTAATCACCTCCCTTGAATAATTTTCCATTTTCAAAATAATGATCCTGAGATTTTTATCTTAACACTAAAAATTACCCCAAATATAAATGGAAATAATTTGCAAATTCTGTTAATTATTGCCCAAAACGGTATCTTTGGATATTTTCACACAAATTTTTGTTTTGTTGAAGTTAAAAATAAATGATTATAACTGTTTAATGTAATATTTGATGTTTAATTAAATAACAAGAAGCATGTTATATTGTCCATCAAGTTTGGCCCACTAGGGGGCATAATACAAAAAATACATATAAATAAAGTAAAACAGAATACAATTTTTACATGACATACAAAATGTTATACACGCTCATGTGTATAAAAAAACGAATTATAATGATGAGTGCACACAAGTGCAACCATGGCGAGGTTTCTGCAAATTGATAAATATGCATTTATTAATATTATGATGATAATTATTAACATGTTTAATATTTTTCTGTCTACCTTATGACTTCTAATTTTATATTTTTGATTATATACATTAAGTAAGCGTAATGTAGGCTGCAAGCATAGGTTGACATCCTCATGCCTAATACAAGCGAGATAGCAATAAAAGGTAACTCGTCTGCAAAAGGCACCAAGGGGCAGTACTTAATATAGTTGAATATTTCAATGAAAAGTATCTATCAAAGTAAAACAATTACAACACATTTTCATTCTAAGCACGAGTTAAAATGTGACAATGAAGAAGAAGAAGAAATTTTATTATCCATTAAAGTGGGCATGTGAGGGCATGATACAAAATACATAGACAGAACAATAACATGATTCACATGAATACATAAATTATATATAAATGTATTTCAATCAATATCACTTTTCTAATTTTTCTTTTTTTTTTATACAACATATATTGAAAATATAATCAGATACAACTGAGATAAGGTTTGTAAGAAAAAAAACTAAGGCCAAAATTGAAATAATGTTGGTTTCCCCTTACCCTACCGACCCTAAAAAAATGGCCCCACTCAAATAATTTTATTGACTTTTCAGAGAATTTTTTTTACTCAAATTCAAATAAAAAACAGTTATTTTTAACCTCTTTTTAGTAAAAATTATTAAAAAAATTATCTTCCTACCTACCTACAAGTGTACTCAACATTATTAGGTAAGGTAAGATAAGGGGGAAACAAAATTTTTTTAAAATTATTGCCTAAATTGTGATAGTTATAGAGATAAATTTTAATAGTGTACTATGTGTTCAATATACATGATGTACAGTATTTCTCTATTCAAGATGTGAGCAAATGTCTAAATACAAATTGTACAATTAAATGAAAATACACATTTAAAGAGGGGTAACAGAGGTGTTGATGTAAACTGTGAATGAAAGGTCGAAAAAAGCATTACAAAAATATCTCCTGCAATTTTGAATTGCATTGCAGGAGATATCCTGCAATTGGATTTCAGAAGGTTAACAGGTATGAGCATTGCTTTCCTATTTCTGTTTATGACCACTTTCCTAACTCTGTTTATGAGTGAATTGCTCCAGTTGGCCTGGGTTCAATTGGGGCAAATTGCGTTGATGATTAAAAATCAATATTGTGACGTCAAAATTTTATGGAAAAATTGATCACCAACTGGAAACTTGTGTACTTACTTCTAGGTATAATTTTCAGACCCCTTTGAAAAACTTCATATTAAAATTATAAAAGAGATACTTGAAATGAACTGTAAGGCATCCAATCCAAGATGCCAAGCTGAACTAGACCAATTACCGTTAAATGCCAAAATCACATTTCAAGCTATCAAATATTGGTTATATTCTCGAATCAAACGGAACCGTTGTACATGCCATATATACCATGATATACAGGTAAACATGGTAAAACACTTTAAAAAAATTAGATAACCTTGGTTTTTCATTAATATTTAACAATCCATCATTATTGAAAGTAAACCTTCAAGACATCAAAACAAGGACTAAAGATATATCCCTCACGAGTTCAGAAAATGATATTAGAATGAACGGTAAGCTAGCAATTGTTTAGTAATGTCCATTCATCTAATACCGGACCCTATTATGAAGACCTTTGTTATTTGAAAGCTGATAGGTCAACTCTTGCAAAAATAAGAATTAGTGCACATGTTCATGTACTTTCTATAGAAAGAGGTCATTATATATATATAATTGCCTAAATATACAAGAACAGAACAGTTCTTGTCTCTGCTGCAACAATGGAGAAGTCAAAGAAGAACTCCATTTTCTAATTAGATGTAAGATTTTCAATAAAATAAGAAATAGCCTTATTGATAAACTTAACAGACAGACAGAATATCCACTTACAATGCAAAAATTAAATCATTATCAAACTATAATGTACTAGTAGAAACCTGTGGATGAGGGTTGCGAATGGCTCCCTTACTCAGAATGGAGCAATATAGAAATTTTAGACAGAGCTATATTTACTGTAATCATTTGCTAAATAAAAAGTTGATTTCCAATGACTCCTTCTGACAATGTCTGATGTAGACGTTGTACATAATGTACCGATTCAGAAATTCCGTACTCGCGAAATATGTCTTGACCAATCAGCGACGTGGTGAACAATCACAATACCAGAATGCTGTACAATTTCTGAATTGGTCCATTGTGCTCTGTGACTGGCAGTGTATATCTTTATTGCAGGTGGTAAAGGGTTATTTTTGTGCATCGCAATTTTCATTTTCAGGGTTTCAGTGATTGATTAATGCCCATATTTCTCTGTGTTTTGTGCATGCAAGCCAAAATCTTACTTTCCTTTCATGGACTTTTATATCTTTTATTTTTTAGACCTTCATCCTTGACGTAACATTACCTACATAGTATATAAAATCCAAAATGCTTATAAAAAAACAAATATGACACACATGCATACCATGAAAATGTCATCTACATCTAGTACATGGTTTTGTCTCAACAATTTACCATATTATATGTACATGTATAGCCATAGGAACATATTTTCATCATGACATTTATTGTACAAAAATGGTCAAAATAAAAAATAATGACTGACCTGTCTCGGCCTACTGATCAAATATCCTTGATGTGAATAGGCCTCCCAGCCAAGAGAAGCAATTGTAAGTTTGAAAACTGACAAAAAACAAAACAAACAATTAATTTTTTAAAGATTGGGCTGACCGATTTTTTACTGCTGCTCACTGCTTGTTGTATATTTATCTTTGTCATTCTCAACATTTCTATGGTAAATCACCCATCTGTAGCGCTAAAAGATTTAAAATGATGTTTTTTGGTTTTGTCTGTGTCAGGTTTTTTTCTTCCTGTTGAGTTCCCGACTGTGTAATTTTGGACCGATGACGAAAACCATGATTCCGTAATTCATTAATGAAGTTAATTAGCTAAGTGCAGGCACAATTGCATATATGCCAATGAAATTTTAAAATGGCACAACAATCCCAACTTTTGGATATAGGAAGCTTAGTCATAGTATTTGTTGTTTCTGCAGCAACCTGGCTAACAATTTATTATTTTAGTAGTATAGATATATGAGGAACAAACTATAACGTATACATGGTATGTATGATAAAAGTTTACAAAAAACCTGAAAACTGTCTAAAGTTAGACCAGTGATAATTATCATTTTTAGCTCACCTGGCCTAAAAGGCCATGTGAGCTTTTGCCATCACTATGCGTCCGTCATCTGCTGTCAACAATTTCAAAAATCTTCTCCTCTGAAACCACTGGGCCAAATGTAACCAAACTTGGCCTGAATCATCACCAGAGTATGGCTTCTCAAAATTGTGTTCGATTAGGCGGTAGGTCAAACAACATGGCCGCCGTTGCTAAAAATAGAACATGGGGGTAAATTGCAGTTTTTGGCCAATAACTCAAAAACCGTTACAGATATCAAAAATCTGACATGGGGGAAAAAATGATCAGCATGGCAAGATCTACCTGCCCTGCAATTTTGAAGAAAATCTGAAAACCCATCTCTGAGTTGTAGCCCTTTTTCCGTTAAATTTTCAAAATTTTTGCATTTTTTATTTCAAAAAGTGTAACAGATAGAAGTCAAGTGTAAATTGCAAAAATGTTCAGCATATCAAGGTCTACCCACCTCGAAATTTGAAGAAAATCCATAAACCCTTGTAGGAGTTATTGCCCTTTTTTCACAGAATTTTTAAAATTTTCGTATTTTTCATCTTTTATTCCCTAAACTATAGAAGATGAAGGTCAAGTGTAAACTGATGAAATGTTTGCCATGCGACTTCAAAACTGATGTTGAAAATTGTTCCTTGACCGCCATTTCCAAAATGGCTGCCCCAAAAAAGGCGGGAAAATTCAACATTGTCCGATTTCAATGAAATTTGGTTTCCAAATAGATATTGATGTTGCGACTTCAAAACCGGTGTTGAAAATTGTTCGTTGACTGCCATTTTCAAAATGGCCACCATAAAAAGGCGGGTATAACTTACAATGTTTCCTTGATTAAGGCAACTGAAAGCCAGATGAGCGATACAGGCTCCTGGGAGCCTCTGGTTATACATGTATTAATAAATGAATCAAAACTGATGTTGAAATCAAAACTGATGTTGAAAATTGATGTTGAATCAAAACTGATGTTGAAAATTGTTCCTTGACCGCCATTTCCAAAATGGCTGCCCCAAAAAAGGCGGGAAAATTCAGCATTGTCCGATTTCAATGAAATTTGGTTTCCAAATAGATATTGATGTTGCGACTTCAAAACCGGTGTTGAAAATTGTTCGTTGACTGCCATTTTCAAAATGGTTGTCAAAAAAGGTGGGAAAATTTAACATTGTCCGATTTCAATGAAATTTGGTTTCCAAATAGATATTGATGTTGCGACTTCAAAACCGGTATTGAAAATTGTTTGTTGACTGCCATTTACAAAATGACGTCTCGACTTCAAAACTGGTGTCGAAAGTGGTCCTTAGCAAGAACGTTTTTTGTCAAAAAAAGCCCAACAAAGAAATATAGTAAAACATGATCAGACTTTAAAAACAGTTCAAGATATTGGAGTTGTTCGAGCTACAAAAGTTTGAGAAACTGAAGATCAACTGTATAACTTACAATGTTTCCTTGATTAAGGCAACTGAAAGCCAGGTGAGCGATACAGGCTCCTGGGAGCCTCTGGTTATACATGTATTAATAAATGAATGCAATACACAAAATTAATAAAAAAGGGATGTACAGTACAGCCAGAGACTTACCGTGATAATATCTTATTTCCAGTTTGATCTATATACAAATTGATTTCTTTTGCATTTTGGGTGATGCAGTCTACTACTTCATGCAAAAGAAATTATGTGGATAGCTCAATCAGGAAAAAAGATATAGTCTTTTGAAAATTTAGAGTGGTATGTCTATCACAGTGATTTATGATGGTAAGTCTCTGGCTGTACTGTATAAGTATCAGTAGAGCACAGCTATGCAAGAGGTCCATGACAGTGAATTTTGTTTGACTAAAGCATGCTAAGTACATGTTATGGTTAGACATTGAGGTAGTTCGATCTACAACTATAGTTTTGTCAATTTAGGTCCACACAAGGGAATTCCGGATCATAATAGGGATTGACCAATGCAATCCATCGAAAGGTCAGTCTATGACGTCACACTTTAACAATAGTTCGACAAGAGTCGAGTGGACTATTACTCTTGTTTGACAAGACATGCGCAGTTAACCATAACATTGCGTAATCTTACGGTACAATAGTGAGTTCGATCTTACTATTGTTGAACAATAGTTACTATTGTTGCGGATCGAACTGCCTCATTGTGTCCAGTGAATCAAAATGTCTCCTGATCCAAAGTGCCTTTGATGACAGGAAAATTGTGTATTGGGCAAAATATATTACTAAGGAATAATCGATAAATACAAATTTAATAAATTACACAAATATTAAAAAAATCCTTAACAATACTTTTATTAATGCCTTTCTTACTTAACAATTGAATTTTTCTTTGATTAACTGTGTCAGGTTTATATTTTAATTTTCATCTTCATCATTAGTTTCTTTTATTACAGGTGTGTCTAAGAATTCGTCCTTTAAATGAAGATGAGAACTACCAAGGAGCCACACGAATCGCACATAAAGTTCAATCAAAGGTATAAAATCTTGCTATGCTTTGAATCTTAGTTATTGATTTGAAATTGATCTATGTTTTATCTGCATGTTGATTACATAATACAAGATATAATATCAAGGACTTGCTAGCATCGGTTTTTCTAGTTCTATAGATGATTACTAAACAATTTTATGAATTTTTATGGCATATATGATGCAGCTAGAATTTCTGCAGATCCACAAAAGAGGTCTCATTTCAGGCAACCTACTTTCAAATTAATGCTTGCACTTTTAAAAAGGTGTAAATTTTCTAAAGGTTCAGCCTTTAAAGATTATATTTTTTCATCTATCATGTTTTCAATTTTTTCATTGAAGGATCAATCATATCATACATCATATATGACACTTCCTTTGAAATACTGATCATTTGTAATGTTTACACCTATCCTCATGATCCTTGCCAACTATTTGAGCTATTTCGAAGGATAATACCTTGGCTGTTTTCCACATTTTGTAAAAGTACTATTATTTGTGGAGTTCCAATTTTCGCGGATTTCGTGGGAATGCATTTTTCTTGGATTTCGTGGGAATGCATTTTTCTCTAGGTTTTTTATGCATAGAATTTGAAACCAAGAATTCAAATATCCATGAAATAGAAAT
>MJUU01056089.1:6198-45919 GCA_002080025.1 Modiolus philippinarum
TATTAGAAATAATAGTGACCCAGACGAATTAAATAAACATTTAAACAATTTAAAGAACAGACTAGTAGATAGGGGATATAATGAACTAGACACACAGGAAACTATCAATAATACAATAAGATGTAACGATAGAAGAATTACACTAAATAAAAAATCCCGGAAAAAACTGTGCCAATAACCTTAATCACTAAGTACAATCCGGTAGTGAAAAACCTGGGTAAAATCATAAGAAAGCACTGGGGATGCATACAAAGAGATGAAAAGTGCAAAGAAATTTTTACACAAGTGCCTATTGTAGCTTATAAAAGAAGTAAAAACTTAAAAGAACATCTTGCAAAAACGAGGTGGTAGTTGGGAGACTTCTGATGAGGGACCGGCCATGCTGAAGTTAATTAAAACTTCAGGCAAAAAATTCCGAAACACCATTAACAAAAACTTAATATCATAGGCAATCACAAAAGTTTTTAGAATTAACGGTGTAAAGTCTTGAGCCAAAATACATGTGTTGGTTGAAAGAACCGATTTATTTATAATTTATAAGCATGTTTGCCGTTTTTTATTTCACGTGTTGACGTGTTGGAGGGTCGTTATTTGCCGTGTTTCGTGCAAACCGAAAAGAGAACATCGTGCAAGCCAAATTCTTATTTTTCGTTCCTCGTGTTGTGACATTTTATTTCTCGTACGCCCGTGCACGGTACCCTCCCTGTACAAACCTCTAGTAACTATTGTTCAACAATAGCAAGATCAAACTTAGTATTGTACCGGAAGATTACGCAATGTTATGGTTAACTGCGCATGTCTTGTCAAACAAGAGTAATAGTCCACTTGACTCTTGTCGAACTAAAGTTAAAGTGTGACGTCACAGACTGATGTTTCGATGGATTTCATTGGTCACTCCTTATTCTGATCCTAATTTCCCTCATATGGACCAAAACAATAGTTGTTGATCGAACTGCCTCTATATACTGGTTGACGATTATCAAGAAATATGTTATAATAGTAAATAATAAATTAGTTTAATTACAAAGTTGCAGAACAGATTGTCGGGAATCGATCTCCAAAGGGTAAAGTTGGTACAAAACCTCCTGGAAAACCATAAACCCCAATGCCCCGACTTGGTACACGCATTTCAAAAGAAATTGTTGGTTAAACAGTTTAATGGCACATCAACCCCTTCCCCTCCTTTTAATTTCGGTAGTAGTCAGTAGCAACGCGACAGCAATTGCTATTGAAAGTTCGTAGACAGTGAAAGGGTTTTCATTCCAGTAGTAAGTAAAAAAAAACTTGACTCAAATTTCGGGCCGAAGCTTTCAAGTTTTCCACCAGTCTCGTAGGAGTAAAAGAGTAGAGGAGCACATTTTGTGCGTATTAGTAAAACAACTTGCTGTTTATAAATAATACATTCAAATGTGACAAATTAATTTTGAATAAGAAAATCAAGCATACCGCACATCTGTTTTAACGTGGCGTTATAACTTTGAATCGTAAAGAAGCTGTTTTATTTTTTAATTAAGATTATTGAAATTGTTTATGCATTATTCATCCCATTTTTCAAATAATGATATTCACAAGCAAAATTTAAATGACATTGCGCAATCAAATATATCCCGAAAACCATGGCCATCTATGTTAGATTTTTAAATGAACACAATTCCAAATGTTTATTATAACATTGCAGTTTTTACACACTGCAAAATTTGGATACCCCCACCCCTATAGTAGAAAAATTTTAAAAAGTGAGATGTTTCAAAGGACTTTGAGGTTTCCAAAAAAGAATGACAAAAACTTATACTGATAGTTTTAAGCATATATATTTGCTTGTTTACACAGCTGTAACTGAATTTTAATTGTTGTCTTTATTTAACCACTGCTGGTGGACTGTTAGTGCCCGAGGGTACTCAGCAACCCAGTAGCCAGTACTTCGGTGCTGGCCCGAAAACCGATTTATTTGAAAACGTACAATATCTAAATTTCAGAAAATTTTGTTGCATAGCTCTATCCTGGTTTTACCTTTCCTGTTCAGCATAGCTCTATCCTGATTTTACCTTTCCTGTTCAGCATAGCTCTATCCTGATTTTTCCTTTCCTGTTCAGCATAGCTCTATCCTGATTTTTCCTTTCCTGTTCAGCATAGCTCTATCCTGATTTTTCCTTTCCTGTTCAGATTTGTTCACTCTCAGCTTTAACATATTTCGGTTTATGAACTTAAAATGTTTTGATTTGATGTGCACTGACAAAACATAATTTGTAGAAATGCACATATATATGCAGAAACTAAATTCACAGCTACTTCGGTATTTTCTTATTTAACAACAGTTCCATTGTGCTTACCTATGAGGCTACAAGAAAGGGCTTAAAATACTGATCAAGTAAGAAGCTACTCAACAAAAGAAACGATATACATTTGATTTTGTAAAATATTTTTGTATTTCGCATTTTAAAGTTTTTTTTTAGTGTAACGATGTATTCAACGTCAAATCGCATTTGTTTTTTCAATCAATTCCGAAACGAATACGATGAAAATCCGGAATGGTAGTTTTTCGCCCGAGTTCGCCGATAACTGATATTTGATGTCAATAATTTGGACACTTCATCATGCTGAACAATATCTCATTTCGATGTCCCGTTCAATCCAAAATCAAAGTCGCCAATGACTTAGCGCGGTCAGACCGTCTACCTGATTTTCCCCCTGGCAATTCATTACTATGCGAAAAGTAGAACAAACTAAAGACTGTTGACTAATTCAAAGCAAACATGCTCATCAAATGATAAATCACGTACCCAGCAGATCCCGTGAGACGTCGAAACGTCAAGATCGCATAACACGCGTTTTACCCTTACAAGAACGGTAATTGAAAGCGAAAAATAGGCCTGACCAAATCCTGGTCGACATTAGCTGTTTGAAGTAAGCCAGTTCGAAAATGTGATGGTTTGGTAAAAAGAAAATATGGACATGCTCAGTATTTACGTCTGCAAACAGAAATTCATAGATTTTTAGAGACATTTCGATTCGTCAAATTTCGTTGGAGTTATGGGACTTTGATTATTTCCACATTGTTATACAAATGGCAAATCTTTTGGACGCAACTCCTCAGAAACTGCTGGCCGAATTCATTCAAACTTTACAGGAGTGTTAGTCACCGTTAGTACTAGATCATATCGCATCACCAGTTTGATTCGTCAAATTTTGTGGGAGTAAGGGGACTTTGATTATTTCCACATTGATATTGTGGACGCAACTCCTCAGAAACCGTTGGTTGGAATTCATTTTAATTTCATTAGTCACCATATGTACTAGATCATATTGCATCCCCGTTTTGATTCGTCAAATATTGTAGGAGTTATTGGACTTTAAAAATTTAACAATGTTACACAATGACAGATCTTGTGGACGCAACTCCTCAGAAACCACTACTCAGATTTCCTTCAAATATTCCAGTATTGTTAGTCACCATATATACTAGACCATAGCGATTTATTTTAGTGATGGCGGACTGACACTTTTTAGATAATAAACGTTTAAAATGTTTGAAATTGAAAAGCAGGATATTAAGCATAAAATATCATGTTTGGTATTATTTAATAACAAAAAATAGCAACAAGCTTTATTGTTCAAAAAGAAATGTTCCTTTTATAACTAGAACATGTAAAATACATCAAATTAGCTTAAACTTGTACATAAAAACACTAATTTGGGGTGTTAAGATGTAATGAGAAGTCACAATTTTAAAAAGGGAGATAATAAAACCAAGAAGGTAATAAACTTTTTCACGATTTATTTTGCAAAGTTGTCAAAGCTTTAAAGGATGATTGAGTTAAAAAAATTAGAATGAAAATTTTAATTTTAGGAAATTTCCTGAAACTCTCAAGGCTTTATTATTTTTGAGGATTCTACTTATATATACAACAATACATACCTTTCAGTGATAGCTTTTTTCTTTTCAAACATGTTTTGAGTTTTATTTTTCTTCCGTAGTGCGACAGTGTTCGACCAGCAGTCTTGCGGCGAGTACCCCTTGACCCATTTTTCAAAATTACGTATTGTTTTTTCTTCCCTTTCAAGATTGTGGTCATCGAGTTAGTAGACTACCTGTATTGGGTTTTATTCGTATGTTTATTATACTATAGGGAAACGGGACAGAGAAAGGGGATGTTTTGGTACCCATTAACCGGTTAAACCCTACCGCTGGCTTTTGCTAGTGCCGGTACCAAGTCCGGCTGTCCCGAGTTCCTATCGTTGTCTACGTTTGTCTTTTGTCTTATTCGTGTTCTTTATGTGTACTTCCATGGCAGATTGTGGCATGTAATTATAATTTTCAGCCATTGTAGGTGTTTCCTGTTATCCATTTTTACATTTGATTTCAGCAATATGTAATATTTAAATTATAAGGGGAACCCCTGCCCAATTTTTTTTTGGAATCTTGGTCTGTAATGGGTTCAATGGATAGTGGAGCTTTCTGTTGCCGTGGAAACCAGAAAACTGAAATTTTAGAAAAAAGTATTCTGCTATCTATGTTTTTTTTACTATATTAACTTGATTATAAGGAAAACCCCTGCCCATTTTTTTGTAAGGGTTGTAATGGATAGTGGATCTTTAGGTTACCATGGAAACCAAACAAGAAAGCTGAAATTTTAGAAAAAAGTATTCTGCTTCATTTTGTTTTGCTTGAACAATATGTATTAACTACATTACAAGGGGAACCCCTGTGCAATTTTTTTAAAAGGGGACTCGAAATGTTTGATTTCAGCTATATATTACCTTAGATATATGGGGAACCCTTTTTTCAGTTGTGGTCTGAAATGGGTTTTATTGATAGCATCGCTTTTGGGTGCCATGGAAACCAAGCCAGAAAACTGAAATTTTACAAAAAAGGTATTTTTATTTTACGATTTAAGCAAATATCTATTAACTAGATTATAAGGGGAACCCCTGCCCAAATTGTTTTTGAAAAGGGGGCAAAAAATGTTTGATTTCAGCGATATGTATTACATACATTACAAAGGAAACCCCTGCTCAAAATTGTTTTCAGTAGTAGTCTGATATAGGTTTCAACTTTCTTGTGCGGCGGAGGACATATGGCTACGCGTATCAATCTTGTTATTGTCAAAACAATAGAAGTAATTAACCTGTAGTTACATTAATTGCCCTATATTATTTGCAAGAATATAAATTGACCGTTGAGATTAAAATTTGTAATTGTACAATTAATACATTAAACTAGATGCTCAGACACTGAGCCTGAATCGCTCACCTGACAAAATGCTTACAACAGGTGATGAAAGTGTTGTTTATCCCATAGGATCTTATGTTAAAACATGTTCTGTGCTGGCAGTCTTGTTTTTTATCAGACCAAAACAATATAAGCAATTTTGGTAAAGGACCTTTAGTACATCATTCCTGTAAAGTTTGGTTGAATTCGCTTCAGCAGTTTCAGAGCAGAAGATGAAAATGTAAATTTCCCATAGGGCCAATGTTAAACTAAGTTCCGTGCTGGTGGCCATGTTTTTTGTCGAATCGGAATAAAATGAGCAATCTTTGTAAAGGACCTTCAGTGCATTAATCCTGTAAAGTTTGCTTGAAATTGCTTCAGCAGTTTCAGAGGAGTTTATGAAAATGACATTTTTCCCATAGGTCCTATGTTAAACCTAAGTTCCGCGCTGGCAGCCATGTTTTTTATCGGATCGGAACGAAATGAGCAATCTTCAGAAAGGACCTTCCATACATCATTCCTGTAAAGTTTGGTTGAATTTGCTTCAGAGGTTTCAGAGAAGAAGATGAAAAAGTGAATTTCCCATAGGGCCTATGTTAAACTTTGTTCCGTGCTGGCCGCCATGTTTTTTGTCAAATCAGAATAAAATGGGCAATCTTTATAGAGGACATTTAGTACATCATTCCTGTCAAGTTTGGTTGAATTTGCTTCAGCAGTACCAGAAGAGTTGATGAAAATGTGAGTTTTCCCATAGGGTCCTATGTTAAACCTAAGTTCCGCGCTGGTGGCCATGTTTTTATCGGATTGGAACGAAATGACAATCTTTGTAAAGGACCTTCCATACATCATTCCTGTCAAGTTCGGTTGAATTAGCTCCAGTCGTTTCAGAGCAGAAGATGAAAATGTAAATTTCCAATAGGGCCAATGTTAAACTAAGTTCTGTGCTGGCAGCCATGTTTTTTGTTGAATTGGAATAAAACGAGCAATCTTTGTAAAGGACCTTAAGTACATCATTCCTGTAAAGTTTGGTTGAATTTGCTTCAGCAGTATCAGAGGAGTTGATGAAAATGTGATTTTTCCCATAGGGTCTTTTGTTAAACCGAAGTTCCATGCTGGCTGCCATATTTTTTATCAGATCAGAACGAAATGAGCAATCTTTGTTAAGGACCTTCCATACATCATTCCTGTAAAGTTTGGTTGAATTCGCTTCAGTAATTTCAGAGCAGAAGATGAAAATGTAAATTTCCCATAGGGCCAATGTTAAACTAAGTTCTGTGCTGGTGGCCATGTTTTTTGTCGAATCAGAATACAATGAGCAATCTTTGTAAAGGACGTTCAGTGCATCAATCCTGTAAAGTTTGGTTGAATTTGCTTCAGCATTTTCAGAGGAGTTGATGAAAATGTGAATTTTCCCATAGGGTCCTATGTTAAACCTAAGTTCCGCGCTGGCGGCCATGTTTTTTATCGGATCGGAACATAATGAGCAATCTTTGTAAAGGACCTTCCATACATCATTCCTATAAAGTTTGGTTGAATTCGCTTCAGTGGTTTCAGAAGAGAAGATGAAAATGTAAATTTCCCATAGAGCCAATGTTAAACTAAGTTCCGTGCTGGCGGCCATGTTTTTTGTCGAATCAGAATAAAATGAGCAATCTTTGTAAAGGACCTTCAGTGTATCAATCCTGTAAAGTTTGGTTGAAATTGCTTCAGCAGGTTCAGAGGAGTTGATGAAAATGTGAATTTTCCCATAGGGTCCTATGTTAAACCTAAGTTCCGCGCTGGCGGCCATGTTTTTTATCGGATGGGAACGAAATGAGCAATCTTTGTAAAGGACCTTCCATACATCATTCCTGTAAAGTTTGGTTGAATTTGCCTCACACTTTGACAGATGAAAGTGTGAAAAGTTTATGGACGGACGCCGGACGACGGACGACGGACGCCAAGTGATGAAAATAGCTCACACTGACCCTTTGGGTCAGGTGAGCTAAAAATGTTGAATAAGATATGAATTGTCAAAGTAAACATTTTTCATGATTATTCATTACCTATTTCTTTGCAAATTTTCTCATTTTGTCAGTTTGTGATTTAGAACTAACATATACTAAGTAAAATATATTTTCAAGGAACGAAGTTATCAGAAATAATATCAGGAATAAACAAGTTTTAAAGATTTTTTTTAAAATGCATTTTCGTTAGTTTTAAGCCCTTTTAGGCCTTAATGGCACTTTTATTTCTGTTTGTTATGTTTTCATTTTTGATCTTCCAAATTTGTGTGTTTTATCTTTAATAAAGAGACATAGTTTTGACATCCTTTTTTCTTCTTTGTTTCACATTTGTTCAGTACTTATCAACGAGAATATCATAGTGCTCGTTTTCAAAGTAAAAATTTTAAACAGATGATGAAACAATTCATTTTGATTACAGAAATTTTGCACCCTTTTTATGATTAAAATGAAGAAATATAAACATTTCTCATAATTAGAGGCTGATTTTACGATTTTAGCTCCTACATTTATCATTGGTTCTTATTTAAGATCAGGATTTATTAGGTGTCCTTTTATTTATCTAAAAGACGCGGTCATTACTTTTGTAATGAATATTCGATTCACAAAGAATCACTTGAAAAAATGTCATTCTTTTCATTGTCACTGCCTACTTATTTAAATGTGGCCACCAGGTGAGAAAATTACTATAAGATAAATGGTTTTACATGTTATGGCTGAAATGTACATTCGTCAAATGTCCAAACATTTTGACACGCTGATCGTTTTCCTCGGTCTTTTCTGCCACTTTGGTGAAACCTATATAATCATATTCAGTTCAGATGAAATTTTTTGAGGAAAAAAAAAAAAAAAAAAATAACACCAATTCGGAAATTCTATCAAAAATACGATTAATATTTTATAAATACATCATACTGACCTATAAAGGGATTTCCAAAGATACTAGTACATTTGTACTTTTATTGTGGTAAATAAAGTTAGCCCAATGATCACTTTCCCAGGGAGTCTTTTCTGCTATTCTATTTATTGTTTTTTTTGTAACCATAATTTTATTCAATTTTATTTGATGTTTTTGTTTGTTGTGTTGTTAATTTTTGCATATGTGCATGTCTTCATTTTCTTTTCTGTGCCGTTCTCATGTTTTGTCTTTGTTTCTTTGTTTTTCCGACGTTGCCATTCTCCTTGGATTGTTCTTTTTAGACTGACGGTTCGGTTCTCACTTACTTTTTAAAATACTACATTTTTCTACGCATTTGGCAAAAACAAAAATAAAACTCCGTACCGTTTTTTCTTCTTTACTTTTCACCTACATATAATTTCACTACTTTCATTTCTGCCAGGCTATGCACATATAAAATCTTTACACCTGTATACCATTGTTGCAGCAAAGGTGATCAGAAATAAACGCATATCCTTTCTCTATAATGAAATTATTTACTTGATTATCAGTACAGCTTTGCATTAATTTTTTTTAAATAACTGGAATTTTTTATCTGTTGCGATAAACAAAGACACGAAGACTTTACAGTAGAAATAAAAGACACAAATTTCAACATTTGAACTATGATCATATTTAATATTATTATGTAAACAACGAAAGGATATGGAGTAAATGCACATGAGACAATTTCTCTACTATTACAAAATACACAAGGAATTGTTGTTGTTTTCCATAGTAAAGTCACTATGTGTCTTAAGGTAGCACAACAGTCTTCTGAAGAAAATTTTCGGTCCCTGACTTTGAAAACCTGTAACTTTGTTATTAATGAAGATATAATGACAAACCAGGTATCAAATTAAAGGAAAATGATCATATTTACTCTTTATGCTCAATTTAAGAGTATTCCTTTTAAGTATCAATGTCTAATTTACCATATTTGGCCAAAATTTGAGTTTTTGAGGTAATATTTTTAAAATGAAAATAACTTTTACATCTTTAAAGATAGCTGAATTCTGTTTGCTTTGATAGCTGAACTCTGTTTGCTTTATCTGAAAGATCCATTTAAATGCAACAAAACCGTGTCTCAGATTTTTGATATAGGGTCTGTTTTAAAATTGAATTAATTTTAAATTTTGAAAAGAGTTAAAATTTAAAATTAATTTAATTTTAAACCAGACCCTATATCAAAAATCTGAGACACGGCCTTCTTGATCTCGCTTGAGTTTTTGTCACATGTACATTCACTCCATATCCTTTCATTTTTCCTATTATTTGCAAAACAAAATATTACAAATATATCAATGCAGCGTTAATTATTGCTGCATTCAATTATATGCGTATGTATCGAACTAACCATTTGATCATTATATACGTTAATTATTGCCAACGTATCGTCTAATGGTAACGAACTAACCATTTAGCAACTATTTACTATATTTTCAATGAAACGAGTATATTCTCCAAAGCGCGCCTCAAGCAAATTTTGACATTTTAGTGTCTAACTTTTCAATGAAATGACTAAGTGCCGAAGTAGCTGTGAATCTAGCTTCTGTCGCTGTTAATTGGCAATTTATGTCTCTTCAGGGCAGTTGAAATTGAATGAACAAAACTGAATGACGTATGATAGCTCATATAGAACAATTAATCAATAGAGTGAAAAAGGCTTAAGTCAGCTAAGGGACAGAGCTTTCCCCTAGGAAGAAACTCAATAGTTTTAACAACATTTTCAGAAATTCAGATATTAAAAGTTTCCAGATTTAATAAAAAGTTAAAAAAAATTTTGGGCCAGCACCTTAGTACTTAGCTGGGGGATGCCCTTGTGACTAACAGCCCACGACAGTGTCTAAGTGCTAAGATTTGACCAAAAGTCGCACTCAGAAAACAACAACAGTAGAATACCGAAGGAACAAAGAACAAGGTTACATAAATCAAAGTCCAGAGATGAGGCAAAAGTAAAAAACACCAGAAGACGGAAGACAAAAGACGCTACACAACCACAAAACGCAAACACTACAAATACAACAATAAAAACAAAAGTACTAACAGTGTGAACACTCAAAGAGTGACACCAGGTGCTCCGGAAGGGTACGGGTATAGAAGCAGTTCTAAAACAATAAAAGCTTTTCTTTTCAGGGCAAAGTTACTTCAGTCATTGCAGAACATACGTGTCGGGCATGCAATCAGTTGAAGTCTACCTACAGGTATTTGAGCATTTGTTTCAATTTATCGCCTGATTTAACTTTAAAAATCAAAATACACAAGAGAGGGCAATATTCAAATGATAAGCAAATATATGAACGAAATATTAGGATTAAAAAAACTATATTTGCTTTTTTTTGGCAAAAACGAATGTCCTGAAATAAAACATATTGTGGTTCGTTGGCAATCTTGTACAGCATATAATTATAAAATGATAGTAAAATAGGTCTATAGCTTTGACAAAAACAAGGTGGTGTACTCTGACTACACATTTTCTACAACAAGGCATTTGGGTCAACAGTCCGGTGATGTTTGTACAATACGTTCCAAAATGTAAGAAAATTTCACTTTCAAGATGTACATAATTGAAAGAAATTTCAAGAAGGCCCTAAAAGTCCAGTCAAAGGCAAACAATTAGAAAAAAATAAAGAAAATTAAAATTCATATTAGAAATTAATAGCTTTTAAACCGCCCATTCAAGGCAGTACTAACTGAAAACAAAAAAGAAATGTTCTTCATTAACGACATTATTCGAGATACCATAAGCCATTCGCTCAAAATTTTAAATAGAAATCATAAATATTTATATATTAATATTTATTAAATCAATTCATACAGCTGATGTATGCAAACATGACGATTTCAATTTTTTATCTTTAAGCATATGCGTGATATTTTCAACATCTAAAGCATTTCTAACATTTCATGTTTAAATCAGTGGCATTAACGAGAATGTAATTATGTAAAAATTCATAGCTTAAGAACAAAATTGTTTAAATTAAAATTTATGGTTATGACATTTAGTTTTTTGTTAAGTTTGCAATTTATGTTTCGATTTTTAGTAATATTAATTACAAAGCTATTAATGTATAAATATTATTGATTGATTTACAGTTTTATATATTTTCATACAAACATCATTTATTATTGAGAATTCATGAAGTTGCTTATATTTTTAACCAGTGTCATGACAAAAATGAAACTATAAAGTGCACGGATGGACTCCACACTGTGACCTTGAAAATCGGCTGCACTAATTAGTTTTGTTATTAAAAAGAAAATAGTCAAGTCTGATAGATTCTGTCTTACTAGTTACAGAGAAAAAAAAAATAGCCATTTGAAACAAAATCCAAATATCAGATAAGCTTTGCACGAGGGTGATATCTTTAAACATTTTTGAAAACAACATAAATTATTGCATGGTTTTAAAAATCGGTTTCGGACTATCACCAAAGTACTTAACAACAGAGCTCGTTGAAATAAATGCGATTTTAATGCTAAGTAACATATTTAATGCATATGACACATTTGCAACAAATGAAATAACATATAAAACCAAGTTGCATCGAAATATTAGCTAATTTATTTGGAAACTTGCAAGATCTTGAAAAAATGTTTACAAATAAGGACTTTCTCCCTCATGGAAAGCTCTGTTTTTAGCTGATTTTGCCATTTTTCTAAATGCTATTAGATACTTGTATTATTTATTTCATGCCAGTTTTTATACATAATTAGTGGGTCAGTCTTCCAAATGTTATGATTTTGTTAACAATGAAGTTACATAAGTTATCGTAATGACCATCTGTAGAAAATAAACTCATAGGAAAGTCTTTACTCAATAATGTAGTACTACTGGGTTGATACATCTGTTCCAAAATAATATTCACCAGCCAATTTTACCAGTACTTCGGTGCTTGCCCGTAATTGATTTTATTTGGAAATTTGCAATATCTTCAATAAAGTCATGTCCTCAGCTGTTGTTTGGCTGATCATTTATATCCTTCTTGTTATTTCTTTTTTTGTTAGCATTTATACAATTTTAAAGCTTGGAATCCAAATTTTTTTAAAAATATCTACTCCAAAGAGACATAAACTCTGTCGCTCACAATTAGCCTAATTTGATATGTATGTGTTACCCATAACTTGAAGTCAGATTGCAGAAGTTTTACGTTCGAAATCACGATGTTGCTCTGATCTTAGTTGGTTCTTCGGCAGATTGCTATTTTGACACTTTATGTCTTCTCAGCGCAGACTTAATCGACAAAAAATGAAAGACAAAATGAAATTTTGTAATAAATTTAAATCTGATAGAGAACATGTTAACAACAGGATCTAATCAGCTTAGAACAGAGCTTTTCACTGGTAAGATACTCCTTATCAAATAGATAATGCCTTCTTTAGAACTTTTGGAAGTCTTGGAAAAGGAGGTTATAACAAAATTATCAAGTTTTCAAATAAAAAAAACAACAACAAAAAAAAACAAACAAAGCAAACAAAAAAAAAAAAATACAAAAAAAAAGGGGGCGCTCGCCGTAAAACCACCGGAATAATTGTAAAGCGCAATAGTTCTTACTTGGTGCAGGCGTGATTGGTTAAACCGGGTTTTATGGCGCACCAAACCCCTTTCTCATTGTGACAGTGTCCAGCGGCAACTCAACAGTTGTTGCTATTGAAAGGTCGACAACAGTGAAAAATAATGTTCATCCCAGTACTAAGTAAAAAGATTCTTGAATCATAGTACGGACCAAAACCAAATATTTTCCCACATGGGAATTGGTATATATTAAAGAACTTTCTTAATGATCGTATGAGACGGATTTATTTGGATTACAAAGAAAAAGATAACAGTAAACACCTACAATGGCCAAAAATTACACCACATACCACAATCCACAAATGTACCACACCAGAAAAACACATATAAAAGACAAGAAAAAAATGTAAAAAAGATAGGAACTCGGGATAGCCGGAATTACCTGCATTAGCAAAAACTGGTTTATGGGTACAAAAACCTCCCCATTTCTTCATCCTGTTTCCCTGTAGTATAATAAACATACAAATAAAACTAAATGCAANAGACTACTAACTCTTGGATCACTTCCTTGAAAAGAGAAGAAAAGGACAAAACGTTATTTGGAAAGATTGGCCATAGATTGTTCGCCGCTGAACTGCCAGCTACCTCAAGGAACCTAGTTAGTGTGAGCTCTGAACGGAAATAACTATACCTAATTGGTGCTGCTGTTCTGTGAACATACAATCCGTAGGCCGGAAAAGTATGAATATTTGTGATATATGTCCAAAATGCATGAAAACTATTTTAAGAATTGTATTGAATATAAGCTAATAAGCTTTAATCGTAACAAAAAGATATATAACTGCCCGGCAAACTAAAAAAAAAAACTAGATTTGCAATTGCGAGCAATAACCGATATCGCCCAGACAATTGTTCGTTCGATCATTCCATTAGAAATCAATTTTCGTTGAAATTTGAAAAAAAACTGGGATTTTTAACGGTCATTTTGATTTTTATCGAGTAAATTCCCACTCTTAACTCTTGAAAATTTATACTTAATATAAACAAATTCTGCAGTGTACTTCTTGAAATATTGAATCCCCACTTTGTACTGTAAGGTGACAGCCATCTTGGAAATGGTGGTAATTTGAAAATTTTAAGAGATAGAATAGCTTCTAATGGTGCAAACATTGGAATCTTTTCATTCAGCCATTTCAAAATAATCGTTCGGATAAAAATTATTGAAAGAAATAAAAGAAGAGCAAGGAGAAACATGGAATAGTTATCGCTATGACCCTTGTGGACATATATTAACGGGGGGCTTGAGCATTATTGTAGACAAAGACGTTTAACGGCTCTTTAGAAATCGCCTAAATATCGCCAACCTTCGAAAATAAACTGGCAAGCTTGTTTCGAGATTATTAAAGCCGGACTCTGTAACCAACTATTGTATAAAAAGGCGCAAACGAGAAAGCGCAGTCAAACATGCTCTTAATATGTTTAAAGGTAAAATCATTAGTAGTTACCAACAGAATTAATTTCTGTAAAGAAAATTATTATGAGTCACCACCTAGGCTGTCAGTTAACAGAATTATGTCCAAACTGAAAGAACTTAGGGAGAAATATGTGTTTTTGCCTGTCGACTTCAAACAACGTTGCAATTGTCTAAAAAAATATATCGATGCCCAAAAAACGAATTGGCCAAGTCTAGCACTTTTAAACGTACAAATTATTACGACAAAACGCTCACCAAACTACATACAAGGATACAGAAACATTCAAAGTTCCACCTAAAGATAACACCCTACCTACTATGTACTGGATTCCTAAACTTCACAAAAATCCCTACAAACATCGTATTATTTCAGCTTCGAGTAATTGTTCTACCACAAATTTGTCCATCAATTTAGCCAGTGCACTTACTTGTATAAAGGAGATAGTTATAAACTTTTGTGAAAAAACATATCAAAACTATGGTGTAAATTACTTTTGGAGAGTAAAAAATTCTATTGAAGTTTTAGATAAATTACAATCTATCTATAGACCAGTTTTATCTATTGACAGTTATGATTTTTCTACACTTTATACAACCCTATACAATCCACTTAGTTTGATTAAATCCATATTGGGTGAACTTATTAAATGGTGGTCTTCAGTTTATTTGCTGCAACAAAAAGCAAGGATTCTTCTCCAACATCTCTAACAACAATTATTGCTCCTGGACATGCAATGATATGATTAAGGCACTGAATCTCTTGCTAGACAATATTTATGTTCGTTGCGGCACCCTTGTTTATTATGAGGTCATTGGGATCCTCATTGGTACTAATTGTGCAACTCTCATTGCAGATCTCTTTCTGTTCTGTTACGAACGAGATTTCATGAAAAAACTGCAAAATGGAACTGTACCAAATAGTGATAAACTTATTACTATTTTCAATGATAACATCAGGTACATTCACGATATCCTTACTATTGACAATCCCCAGTTTTTAGCTTATGTTGACACCATTTACCCACAACAACTGAAACTTAATACGGCAAACAATGATTCTAAATACTGCCCTTTTCTGGATCTAAGTATCATCATTGACTCTGGTAAAATAAAAACTAAAGTTTATGATAAAAGGAATGATTTTCATTTTACTATTTCTAATTTACCCTTTCTTGACGGCGACGTTCCCCTAGCTCCATCCTACGGGGTTTATATATCTCAACTTGTACGATTCGCTAACATTTGTTCTACCCTTGATGATTTTAATGAGCACAACCTTACTTTCACATTCAAACTTTTACAACAAGGTTACAGGTTTCATAAATTATTAAATACTTTCAAGTAAGAAGTTTTACAGAAGATATCAACAGTTGACATCTAGATATGACTTGACTCATAAACAGCTAATTACAAAGGGCATTTCTCATCCTCGATTTTATGGAAATGTTGTTAAAAATGTCAAAAACTGATAAATAATCCAGAAAAACTGGGAGGTAACTTACATTGTTAAGTAATAGTTGATATCCACGAGATATTCTGAACAAATCCGTTAAATTGGCTTTGGATTCCAGTGACCTGAAGACTTTTCATATATACTGGCCTTTCACTGATACTGCTGATGTTTACTGAAATACATGACGACTTTTTACTAAACCCTTCGGGGAGTTTTGCGTTTGATTTTTCTTCCGTAGTGCGACAGTGTTTTTATCAGCAGACTAGATTCCTTGAGCTAGCCGGCAGTTTAGCGGCGAGCACTCTTTGACCCTTTTTTCAAAATTACGTTTTTTCATATGCCTTTTCTTTTCCAAGATAGTGGTCATTGAGTTTGTAGTCTACCTGTATTGGTTTTTATTCGCATGTCGACGATACTATAGGGAAACGGGATAGAGAAAGGGGAGGTTTGGGTACCCATAAACCGGTGTAACCCCACCGCTGGCTTTTGCTAGTGCCGGTTCCAAGTCCGACTATCCCGAGTTCCTATCGTTATTTATGTATGTCTCTTGTTTTCATTATAGTCTTTCTGGAGCAGTTTGCTTATAAATTGTGGCATGTGATTATAGTTCCTATACATTGTGGCTGTTTACTGTTATCCTGTTTTTGTAATAGAATAATAACATGTCACCGACTTCATCGGGGGAAAATAATGCAGTTTTTTTTCTACCAGATGTTATGCATTACCAGGGGGCCGATGCCTATACCGGTGGACTTTAGTCCCCGAGGGTATCCACCAAACCAGTAGCCAGTACTTCGGTGCTGGTCCGAAAACCGATTTTATCTGGAAACTTGCAAAATCTAAATTTAATATAAAAAAAAATTCAAAACTAAGGAGTATCTCCCTCTTGCAAAGCTCTGCCCTTGGCTGATTTTGGCTTTTCTATTTAGATCTTATTGTTAGTTTGTTCTCTTTCAGTCTTTACACACATTTCGGTATATGGATTTCCAATATTTTCATTTTATCTGCACTGAAGAGACACCAGTTGTCTAAATGCGCATATGCAGAATTCAAATTAACAGCAACTTCGGTATTATGTTATTTAGGACTACGACATTGGTACTTAAATGATGATGGAAAGATATCTACAGAATCGTTTTATCTTTGAAGAGGTAATACAATAGGTTTTAGATATAACGCAGAGAGGAATGGGGACTGTATTTATACTTGGATGGGTTGATGTTGTAGTCTTTTGA
Source organism: Modiolus philippinarum (assembly GCA_002080025.1). Lineage (NCBI taxonomy): Eukaryota > Metazoa > Mollusca > Bivalvia > Mytilida > Modiolidae > Modiolus > Modiolus philippinarum. Next base: position 23,026 of record MJUU01056089.1, read on the forward strand.
GAATCAAAGTTGCTCTTCATTTTTAAATTTTGAGAATAAAACAAGAGGCTCTCAAGAGCCTGTATCGCTCACCTGGACAATGGCTGACATAGATAAAAGGCATTTCCAATAGGAAAAACGAAACATAAAATTTAGCAGAATACTTTTTTTCTTCTAAAATTCCAGTATTTTTGTTTGGTTTCCATGGCAACCGAAAGATCCACCATCCATTACAACCCATAACAGAACACCATTCAAAAAAAATTGGGCAGGGGTTCCCCTTATAATTAAAGTAATACATAGTGCTGAAATGAAAAAACATACAGACCACTTTAAAAGGGGCAATGTAAAAACTATGTTCAAGATGTACGGACCTACCAGATACATTTTTTGGATGGGACCACCTAAGGACCATTGTGGCTAAGTTTGGTTCTAATTGGACTGGTAGTTTCTGAGAAGAAGATCTTTGAATGTTTTTCCATAGGGTCCAATGTTAAAACTATGTTCCCCGCTGGCGGCCATCTTGGATGAGGTACGGACCTGCCGGATACCTTTTTTAAAGGGCACCACTGAGCTAACAAAATTTACATGTGTCTCACACATTGATGGGTGACGTTTCCGAAACAGTCCGAAAGCTTACAAACTTGCAATATTCAAATCAGTCTTATTAAAACTATATATACAAATTGTTCCTTACACTCACTACATACAGTGAGTGTAACCAAGAATTGGTAAATCTAATTTTGATTTATATTTAACAAATATTTCCGTCGTGATTGACCCTGCCCTTAATTGATTTTGGCTTTTCATTTAGACCCTATTGGTTATTTGTTCTCTTTCAGCTTTTACTCATATTAAAGTTTATAGTCTTTCGTTTTGCACTGACGAGACCTAAATTGTCAAAATGACCATCTAGAGAAATTAAATTTACAATGACTTCAGTATTATGCATTCAAAATAGTAAGCATACAAATTAAATTTGAAAGATTACGCTTTTTATTCCAGTATTATCTTATTTCGATTTATTAAGCATGCATATCAAATTCGAAACGTTACCCTTTTATTTTCATTATTATTTTCTTCCATTCAGTAAGCATACAGATTTAATTTGAAAGACTACCCTTTTTATTTCACTTCGTATTTGTCATTTGGCATCTTGCATAACTATTCGAAACATTGAACTCAGTTATGCGTTCTGCTATTCTTTAAGTTAATTATGCTTATAAAGTAAGTGAGAACCGAACCGTCAGTCTAAAAACGAAAAATCCAAGGACAACGGCAACATAGGAAACAAGGACACCACATGAGTACAGTACTGAAAAGAAAAATAAAGACATACATACAAATGAACCACACGGACCCTATAAAATCTATATAGGTGAGATCAGGTACACCGGTAGAGTAACCATCTCCTGCTTCTTATAAGATACCCGCAGTGTTGAATATGTCAACTCCTGTATCGTTCCTTGACCTTCATTTTGTAATCGACAACAGAGGTAGACTTCAAACTAAGTTGTACAACAAACGCGATGACTTCACCTTTCCAATAGTGAACTTCCCTCTTCTTTGTAGCAACATTCCAACAGCGCCGGCATATGGAGTTTACATCCCCCAGCTCATTCTCTATTCAAGAGCCTGTGTTCGATACAGTGATTTCCTTGATAGAGCCCGGTTGTTCACAAATAGGCTACTTCAACAAGGGTATGTTACCCAAAACCTGAAGTCATCCCTCAAGAAGTTTTACGGTCGACATCACAATCTTGTGGACCGCTATGGGATATCTGTTTCCCAGATGAGGAACCGAGCTCTATCAAGGTAGTCACTGTATCGATCATAGGCCCTTTGAGTAGCGAATGGGTTGGGAGATGTAAACTCCCTTTGTTGGCGCTTTTGGAATGTTGCTACTAAGAAAAGGGAAGTTTACTATTGGAAATGTGAAATCACTCCGTTTGTCATAGAGCCTGGTTTGAAGTGTTCCTCTGTTGTCAATTTAAAGATGAAGGTCAAAGAACGAGGCCTATGTGGAAGTTACAAAAGCAGGATAACAGATAACACCTACAATGGCCAGGAACTACAATCACATGCCACAATTTACAAGCGAACTGCACTGGAAAAACAATAAATAAAACAAGAGACAAACATAAATAACAATGGAAACTCGGGATAGCCGGACTTGGTACCGGCACAAGCAAAGGCCAGTGGTAGGGCTAAACCGGTTTATGGATACCCAAACCTCCCCTTTCTCTATCCCGTTTCCCTATAGTATAATAAATATGCGAATAAAACCCAATACAGGTAGTCTACTAACTCAATGACCACTATCTTGGAAAAGAAAAGCATATGACAAAACGTAATTTCGAAAGATGGGTCAAAGAGTGCTCGCTGCTAAACTGTCGGCTAGCCCAAGGAATCTAGTCTGCTGGTAAAACACTGTCGCACTACGGAAGAAAAATCAAACTCAAAACTCCCCGAAGGCTTTGGTAAAAAGTCGTCAAGTATTTCAATAGACATCGGTAGTACCAGTGAGAGGCCACTATATATGTAAAGTCTTCAGGGTACTGGAATCCAAAGCCAATTTAACGGATTTGTTCAGAATATGTCGTCGATAAAGAATGTAAGTTACCTCCCAGTTTTTCTGGATTATTTATCAGTTTTTGACATTTTTTAACAACTTTTCCATAAAATCGAGGATGAAAAATGCCCTTTGTAATAATGTGTTTGCGAGTCACGTCATATTTAGATATCACATGTTCATATCTTCTGCAAAACTTCTAAAAGTATTTAATAATTTTTGAAATCTGTAACCTTGTTGTAAAAGTTTGGATGTGAGAGTAAGGTTACGCTCATCAAAATCATCAAGGGTAGAACAAATGTTAGCGAATCGTACAAGTTGAGATATATACACCCGGTAAGATGGAGCTAGGGGAACGTCACCGTCAAGAAAGGGGAAATTAGCAATAGTAAAATCAAAATCATTCCTTTTATCATAAATTTTATTTTTTATTTTATCAGAGTCAATGATAATACTTAGATCCAGAAAAGTGTAGTATTTAGAATCACTGTTTGCCTTATCAAGTTTCAGTTGTTGTGGGTAAATGATGTCGGCATAATCATAAAACTGGGGATTGTCCATTGTAAAGATATCGTCAATGTACCTGCTATTATCATTGAAAATAGAAATAAGTTTATAATTGTTTGGTACAGTTCCATTCTGTAGTTTTTCATGAAGTCCTGTTCGTCTCAGAATAGAAAAAGATCTGCAATGAGCGGTGCACAATTAGTACCCATAGGGATTCCAATGAGCTGACGATAAGTGTCCGCAGTATCCTTAATTTGAAGCTCTTTTGAATAAATAAGATGAAGAAAATTACCAAAGATGAAGAAAATTACCAAGGCGAGGGTTGTTTAGTGATAAAATATCATCTATATATCATCTATATAACGGAAGCTGAAATTAGGAACAAACTTAGGGATTGGATCATATGAACTTCCTTTTATTTGGGGTTCACACTGCTGGTGCTTAAGATAATCATGCTTACAAAGTTTCGTGGTGCTTTAGTTTATTTTGTTTAGTTGTTCATTTTTTTCATGTTGTCTATTTGTGTTACGAGTATTGGTTGCCTATTTGCTTTGGTATACCTTTGTCGATGCTATATTGCTATTCATATGATCTTGTCTCATGCACATTTTTACTCTACATCCTTACAGGAACGCACACAAACATTTTAAGTTTACATTGAAGAATGCGGATGCAAAATGTTCGACAGTTATGTTTGTTTTCGAATTAAAGAAGATTTACTTGAACAAGTGACACCCAGGTAGAGATACATTTTTGATAGTAGAAGGTATTTTGGTTGACACTTCAAGTAGACCTGTCATAGTATTTTGATAGAATGTGGCACACCACCAATAGAGAGCGATCTTATTGAAATGTCTCTAATTTTATCCGCACCTGTTTGTCAGTTAGGTGTAAACATAAATAATGTTCATATCAAGTTTACAATTAATTACATGTTTATATCCTCATACTAATCTAAACATTAAATCAACATTCATAACAAACAATGAAAACTCCTAAGGAATAAAATTTATGTTTAAAGCATGTCTTTATTTCGACAATTCTTCCAATGAAAATTTATGTTATGAATAATTTCCTTTGCAGTTTTACGTTGCAAAAATGTAACGGTTCAAAACCTTTTACTTTTTATCCTTTCTCGTATACTTGCCAAACTTTAAGATTCGACGTGTGTGGCAAAATCGTTAGTACTAATAAAGAAATCTATAACTGACCACCACTTTCTTAAATCTCTTAATTTCTGTTTCCATGTTTCTTGATTTTGGTACTGAATAATTCTAAGTCAGTCTTGATACTTTGGATAAGTAGAATGAAAGTCGACAAACATGATACACTTTTAAATATATCGGTTTAGTAAATCAAAGCTACATACGAACAATGTTCGACACTGAATGAATGAATATCTTATATCATACAAGATAATTATGCGGTTCAGTAGCTTCTTTAAAAGGTTAAACCTTTATCTTGTATATTTGGAGTAAAGTGTTCCAACCTTCCAGCTTAGCCGCTGCCCAAGAACATTTAACTTTTGGTAAAGAAAAGTGGGGGTGTTCCCCGGGACGTCCGCGATGTGTGAGGTCTTAACAGTTTTATATGATCCGCAGATCACTGTAAATATTTGTACGAATGAACATGCGACTGTAATATATTCTACGAATTCTGACACTTAGATATCAACGCTTGTCATATGCATATTCCTTAATAATAGGATTGCAGTGAAAATTACTGGATAAATCGAAAAGATATTCAATTACGAAAAATGATTGATTTTTAATTAAGTAAAATATATATTCTAAAGATATTAACTGGATAATACAATTATTCACTTACACAGATTATATATATTGGACAAGTTCGACAAAAGATAGAATTTATTCATGGTTTTTAAGAAATAATGGTCAACCTTCAGAAGTTTATTTTATTTCCAGTTTTATTACTTTTATTTACGGGTTGTTCCACAATTCTAGGCAGAAGAAAAAGAGACAGCAAATTATTCAAATTTTCAGATTGTGGTGAGTGAATTATTATATTTATATGCTTGTTATTTTCATCAGAATACTTAGAATATTTTATATTGTATGATTATCAGACGATATGCAAATAATCTTAAATTAGATATTAGAAGAAGAGGATAAAAACAATATCACTCAAAAAAGAACACCAATAAAAGTTGTAACCCTCTTTAGATTCTGTTCATTTATACATTAAAAAAGCTTACACAATTTGTCTCATTAAATTCTTCAATCCATTTTTCTTATGACAAAAAAAAATGCATGCACAAGTGCTATATTTTCTTAAAATCTAAAGCTTAAAGTTTCTTAATGCCTCTTGTGATACAAGTTCTAATATGCACAGCATAAATAATATGTTTTTTGCACTTAACGACCTTGTAGTTATCAGATTACTGAACGGTTAATGTCCATTAATGTTCACCTATTGTTATTTAATGGAAACATTACAGATAGAACTTTTGATGTTTTAAAACAATTAATCAATTGAAGTATTGTACCTAATTCCTGGTTCAATCGAATGAAATAAACATCTACCTCCACGAAAGTTACCTAACCCCCTACATCTATCCCACATACATTGTTGGCAGTGATTTATTTTGGAAGTAGGGAAGCATTTTATAAGATTAAATCTTTTATTTTCCAGTTTGATTTATTCACATAAAGATTAATATAAAAACAGAAAACATACATCGTATATCTTGGTATATTTGTAAAAGAAATTGCTTTTGCAATGTGCAGTTTCAATGTCCGTAAAGCGAAAATTGAAATGAAGACAAAAATGTTTTATTTAAAGAAACTGATAAATTATTTTCTGTCAATATAATCAGAAAAAGAAACGATCATGAAAAATAATTTATTTTAGAACTTATGTATTTCTATTCAAAATCAAAAACAAGTAATTGCCTCGAAATTAATTTACTGTAATGAATGGAATACATTATAATCAGATTTTTATGACAATAAAAACATTAAAATTTTAATTTAAAATCTAAAAGTGATAAAATATTAATATATATATTAATAAATTATCAATAAGAGGAAACCAAACTTGTAAATATTTGATTTTAGTACTTCAATTTGAAGTTTCTGTTGAGATGAGTTTACACTGGTATTACAAACATTGTACGGTTGAATTTATATACTGTTATACAAATGTTTAGTATTACATAATCACCTTCTCAATGAAGAGAGGAAACGTTGTACGATTGTATGCAAAAACAGGGTATGTTATATTCAAACAAGCAAAATATTAATAAATACCACACAAATTGAAAGATGAAAAAATGTAATTTTTGTAAACGACAATTAAGAGCCCACCTGAAGGAAATACAATGTACTGGAATATACATTATAGGAACTCTCGTGTAATTGAAGGAGGAAACGGTCGCCTCAGATACCAGTAAGAAGGAATACTGGATTTCCAAACCTATTGAAATAAATATATACCATGTGAAAAGAAATTTAAGTGCATTTATTAATTTTCCTATATGACAATTCTTTGAATAAATTTTAATTGACGAAAAACAATTAACTTGAAGCGCTACAAATCGATTAAATGTGATTCACCCTTAGCTCAACAGTATTTATAAATTAGTGATTCCCTCTCAATGTATTGATGTATTGATTTTTCTCGTATAAAATAGAGCTTTTTCTGGTGAACACGATTCAAAAGTCCCGTATTATATGCATGTCATCTGACAGAAACAGATTAAATACATCATAACCTGACATTATTTGTAAATATCTAAACACCGAATTTACTTTATGAATGATAATGTGTTGGTAAGGTGAGCTGCAAAGGTAGAATTTATGATTCCGAATGCCAACAGTGATGAAAATCATCTTTTTTAAACCTGTTAACATCGGAAAATCCAGCAAGGTCTTCGGCTGGATTTGAACCCCTGCTTGTTGTCATCTATGGCAACACCGCCTGCGCTATGTCCAGCGCCCTAGACCACTCGGCCACCTAGAACTGACTTTATGTTTAGTTTCTGTAGATGGCCATATCGACTTCTTGTATCTCTATAGTACAATCAAATACTAACATTTGGAAGACTGTAGTTAACATTTAAAAAGTTTAATCCGATAGAATTTTACGGACAGTAGTATAAAAAGTCATGGACATTTGAGATATCTTGTTTTAAATTTTACTTTAATTTAAATTTCTTAATGTTAATTGTTTTCCAGTTTTTGTTTTGTTTCATTTTTTATTTCGTGTTAAGTTTATCTTCATTTTCGAAAAGCAAAAAAAAAATTTCGTTATTTATTAGATTTTAAAAGTATTTTTTTTAAATATATTTTTGTATTCCTGTGTTTAATTCTAATCTGCACTTGTCGAAATTTCCATCAGCAATGTCCGAGTTCAATGCAACCTGGAGAATATTAAATTTACTTCAATTTGGTCCATGCCTCTAGTTTTTTTTTTTTTCTCAACTTTATATATTTTATAAAACGGTGGATTATCCCAATCATGCAAATCTCTGTCTTCAGCTAGTTTTGATTCTAATCTTGCACCTCTTAATTTAATGGTATTTCATCAGATCTTTATTTCAATGGTTGCATCGTCAAATAGTGTGTCAATCTTATTGAAACTAATAACGCATAACAAGCTGAAATGTTCATCTGCTGAAAGCAATCTCCTTAATTTCTGCTTTGAACTATTAGCCCTTGAGGCTATCACCAGTAGAGCTTATTATATAATATCTTAAAAGTTATATAATATCTATCACAAATTATCATTAGACATATTTATCTCTGTGACTGCCAATTAATCAATGGCTTCAAAAAAACATACGATTATTCAAAAAATTCTTAAAAGATATCAGTCCCTTGCGGAAAATATGAAGTTTCGATCCGAACTCTGATTCAAGATTCCTGGGACGATCATTTCTTTTAACTTTACGACCTTTCTATAGCAATTGCTGTTGAGTTGCTACCGGACTCTACCGTAATAGAAGGGGAGGTTTGGCATGCCATAAAACCGGTGTCACCTACAATTTCTTTTGCAATGCCTGTACCAAGTCAGGATCATTGCGGTCGACAATTTTCCCTGTGGTTTCCACCTGATTTGTCTGTTTGTCTGATTCGGCTCTTGACAACTCTGTTGGGTAATTTTGTTATTACCACCATTTAATTTCATTCATTCCAGTAATCTAATATGCAAGCTGATCTTGGTTTTACCATCAGGCCCTGGAGGTTTTTTTCTGGCCATTTGATTTTACTTAAGTAATGCTTTTTGGGTTCTTCTGTGTTTGATTCATATTACTCTGATGAGACATATGTTGTCAAAATGGCAATCAACACTAAAGCACATTACCGTCAATCTGGATATTTTGTGATTTATATAAATGGACATAACAGTCGCAAAGTTATAACAAAAAGGTGAAAACCAGGAAAACAGATATCTGTATTTCTATTGTAACCATCAATGGCGTAGAAACTTTCCAAGGAGTTAAAAGCTGCTTGACACACTCATTATTTCAATCAAAAATGGAGTACATGGGCAGTGTTCATGGATGCAAGCTGAAGAGCAGATAATGCCTTCTGTTATTCCCGTTTTATATTACTCTGTCTGGAAGAGTTATTCTGATCCTCCCGTTTTCTGATCATTTTTTCTTGAACTCTTTCTGATACTATCGTCTCTTGAACTCCTTCTTATAATCCCTCTTTTCAGATCATTCTTTCTTGAACGCTTCTATTTGAATGCTGTGCATCATATAGGGCCTGTAAGTCTCGTACAATTTTGGAACTTCCGGGATCAAAACTTGTACCCGGAAGTTACATTTTAAACTAAGATATATGACGTTTCAAACAAAAACTTGAACGTCACAATCCACTTACGTCATGTTTTGGCGGGAAACGTTTTCAAATTGCCTGTTTATCGTGGATTCTCGTTAGTCACATGACGAGACTTACAGACCCTATTATCAGTGCTACTTGGTTGTTCTTGTATTCAGTTCTTCAAATTTGTATTTTCCGTGTTTCTGTTGTCGCCTGTAGTCTATTTTCCCAATTACCATATTTTGTGAATTGTACATTCTGTATGTTGAACTTCTTCTGATACTCCCGTTTTAAGATCACTCTGTCTGGATTAGTTCTTTTGATTATCTCGTTTTTATTGCTTGTGTTGTTTGGTTGGGTTTGTATTGTCCTCGTTTCTGTTGTCGCCTGTAGTACCATGGTTTGTGATAATACATTTTCTTTGTTGAGATTCAGTAAATATTTGACGATCTATACACCATACCATACGTGCTACTGCCTCTAGTATCTTTGAGCAGAATTAGAAGAGTTTGAAATATGATGGGTATGTGTTATTGACTTGACAACACTCCTCAGTGAGATATATATTTACTTGACCTGTAATTAACAAGAGACCTCCTCCATAGTGTTTGTATATCACTAATTACATAAATAAGTTATACTCGTTAACTTTGCTGAATTAATAACAGGAAATTCTTCAAAATAATGATAAGTGGAAAAGATAATAAGTTAGTATTTATAGCTTGCAGTGGATAATTTTAAATATATATTTACTATTAATATTCCATCAAATATAGCTCAATAAACACTTTTCAACAGAAATATGGAAAAATCTACGTAGCTTTATATTATATAAGTGCAGAAAGGTCATATGTATAACCAGTATTTATATTTTTGTGGATTTTAAGCTTCCAAATAACTAAATAAAGGTTACTGTAAATAATGGAAAGATAAACAAAAGCTAATCAATAAAATCTAATTGATTACAATAAGCTAAGGAAAGAGTCTTGCATGAAGAAAACGCTTATTTGTTAAGAACAAAATTTTGAAAGATATCAGGTTTTGGTCCCAATAAACCGGTTTAACACTACCACTAGCTTTAGCTAGTGCTGGTATCAAGTTCAGCTTTCCCGAGTTCCTTTCGTTATTTACGATTACCTTTTGTGTTTCATTTATGTTTTTCTAGTGCTGTTCCTTTACGGATTTAATTTTGATATTCGAAATTAACAATCAAATGGAGTTGTGCTTTTGACACTTTTAGGGTGCGAAATTAATTAATGGATATCAGATTTGCGGGTCAGGGGAGGACTCGATCTCGACTGTCGAAGTTCACCTTAACTGTACATGTAACAGTTGTGAATAAAAATCTTTTCTCCAGAGATGTGTTAAATCAAATATTTTTAAGACTAAGTCTAAAACAGCGATGTGCTTAACTGTTAACTGATTTAGGCGAACTTAGACAGTCAGATCGAATCTTCCGACGACCCGCGAAACAGATACCCCGAAAGTGTCACATATACAACTCTATTTGATTGTTCACTTATTATATCAAAATACATATAATAAATGAAAATTAAAAAAAATAATATAAAAAAGAGATAATTATAAGTTATAAACAGAATAAACGATTTTGATTAGTTTGATTCAATTCTGAATAACGATTTCCGTTGTGGATGCACGTTAAATATCAAAATGTCGTATCCGTTTCTCGTTTCTCATTGGCTAAAACTATGAATAGAGTTTTCGGTTTAAACTTGAATTTCCCATACCGATCTGAATTTAGGGGTTTTCGTACGAAAACTCTAGTTTCTGCTCAATTTCGATCGAAAACTGCAGTTGCGCGAAATACTATACAAACCGATCAGAAACCCCTAGTTTCCATGCGGTACACCTGGTATTTTGCACGAAAAACCAATTTATGCGACTATCGCGTGCCATACAAATGAATATATAATATAGCAGCATATCAGTATAATTATTACACCGTCTAAACGTCGAGGCTTTGTTATAAAATGATAATTAACTGCCCAGAATTTGAATTATCAATCTATTGTTATTTTGGTTAGAAACAGCACTAAAGTATATTTATTACCTTAAACCAATTGTACGTTATGCAAATTTCACCCGCTGCGTTCTTTTGTTCTGTAGTTGGTTGCAATGACCTGAAGACTTAACATATATACTGTCCTCTCATATATACTGCCGATTTCTACTGAAATGCATGTTGATTCTTTATCAAACCCTTTGGCTGGTTTTGAGATTGATTTTTCATCTGTAGTGCAACAGCGCTTTACCAACAGATTAGCGGCAAGCAAGCCTTGATTCATCTTTCCAAATTTTTGTGATATTTTTTTTTCAAGACACTGGTCCTGGAATAAGTATTCTACATGTATATTGGGTTTTATTCGTGCGTTCATTATTCTAAAAGGAAACGGGATAGAGAAAAGGGGAAGTTTAGATACCCATAAACCGGTTTAACCCTACCACTCCCTTTTGCTATTGACGGAATCAAGTTCCTTTCGTTGTTTACCCTTGATCTTTGTCTTTAATTGGCGTTTTTGTGCATTTCCCTTGTGGATTGTGCGATAGCGGCCTGCGGTTGTAATTTGCAGTTATTGTGTTTTCATTACTGAAAGTTGTAGAAATAATTAAGTTGGAAATGATCTCCAATAACACTCGGGATACCAACAAAACCGTAAAGTTCCAGTATTATGTATGAAGAAAAAGAGGTTCATATTGTTGTTTGTGACGTCACTTTGCCTTAAAAATACATTTGAATTTGACATTATTTGCCTGTAAGTTAAACATCGGGAAAATATTCCAAATCACGGTAATTGCGGAGCTATAATTCTCTGGCGGGAAATGAATGGGAACATACAGTGCCCCGGTAGAATAAATTAAAAGGCAATCAAAAACGGACTATAACGTCGAAGTTTGAAACTCAAAAATGCACATACATTGTCATTGTCAATTTTCGCCAGAATATAATAGCTCCCCATTAATAGTGAAGAATTCTATACTTTCATGATGTTAGCAAGTAAAAGTAACTTCTGAGAGCAATTGAAAGAATAGTAATCGGAAAGTTAATATCGGAATATACATTTAGATAAGGGTTTATAATTTTCAAAAAAAATATTACATGGTTTCGGATACAGTATTAGGACCTCATCAAATATTCGAAGTATGCAAACATCAGGATATTCAACCAATAGCATGACATTTCATCTTTAGTGAAAAATAAGAAATAAAAAAACACACCTGGCCTGAACAATAGAAATTGCGTGACAAAACACCTGTTAAAATTCATTAAACATGTCGGTATCTTAAAATGTCACGATTGACCATTGCCTATCCTCCTTACTGAAAAGAATTCTCTCGTAACATATCAATCAAAGTGTGCTGTAATGGTCATATAACAAGCTAATAAAGAGTTTAATCCTTGGGGATGATGATGTTTTGACAACTGGTGTTACAGTAAATTACGTATAGATCTAGCAATAAAACTAATAATAAACTCGAAAACCAATTTAATGTTTCAAGATATAAATATTTTAGCTTCATTAGCGTCGCCTTAAAGTTGTAAATTCTTGAAAGCTTGCAGCTGATGACCTTCCATTTGAAAATGTACGAGAGTCTTGCTTTCTTGTAGAGTTGAGTCTTTGAAATTATTCCCAGACCTTTAAGGGGAATTTTCTCTTTACTTCATTTATTGAACGTTTACATACATTTTCGTAATAAATTATATATATATAACTAACCTTTGAAAAAATCCATTTATTAATCGGATCATTTGTTCATACATTCCAACATTTTTGGTCTTATCTTGCAATGTTTTCTTAGTAATATTTCGGTTTAAGGTCTTCCAGAGACATAATAAAATCTTAGTCAGAGTGTATTGATGTATCATGGGATCGAGAATACACGCATGATTTAAACAACTTTTAAAAGTTGTTAATATCTGTGTCTTCTGAATTTTTTTATTCGATCTGCACTGTTGAAGAGACATTTGTGTCAAAATTGCCATATACAGAAATAACTTTTACAGTACCTTGGGTATTATGATTGATTTATTGAATATTGTTTAACGTCTACTGGGCAATATTTCAGCTATATCAAGACGAGGACAAGTTTGTTAATAAATAATCACTTTGGGGGTATGGAAAGGGTCATGGGACGGGAAATTCTGACTGCCACTGGAAAAATAGGGGAAATCGAGAGGGGCGGGGAATTTAGCCTTGTAGCCACGGACCTATCAAAAAAGAGCTTGTTACAAGGGTTCTTTAACGTACAAGGAGCGTGGCATTTCTTCCAACAAGTGGACCTTAGTTTACACCCCATCCGAAAGATGGGTTGTGTATTTATTCATCCCGCGCAACCACGGACATCCAGTTTTGGAGGGGTTGTACCTCGCAGGCTGGAATACTGGGTCCTATTTCTATATCTTGGGGTTCCCTCGGGTTTTGGGTATTATGCTATTTAGTAAACGGAATTGTCCAGTTCCTTACTTCGATTTTTTTTTATTTAAAATTTTTTCTCACATTACATGTGATTCATACAAAGCAGTATTTTACGAATTTCATGTAAATAACAAAATACCGAAGGTCCTGTACATTTAGCTCTTGCAGATGGCCATTTTGACAACTTCTGTCTCTTCATCGCATATCAATTATATCATATGGGCGGCCAAAGAAGCTGTTAGAGAACAAATTACCAATAGGATCTAAATGGGAAACAAAAATAAGCTTGATAAAGAGCTAATCATGAGTTAGATACTCCTTAGTTTTAGACTAAATTTTCTAAACTTTAGACGTTGCAAGTTTAAAATAAAATCGAACTCTTCGAACCAACACTTCGTTGCAGCCGGTGGCAATTTCGGCAATCTATGTCCGTTCAGTTCGAATTAAACCAAAACATTCGGAAGAATATAAACCGAAATATGTGTGACAGGTGACAAAGAAAAAAAAATGACCAAAATGATTTAAATGGAAAGCCAAAACCAGCTAAGGCCACAGTTTTCAGTCGTTTGGCATACCTTTCAAAATGTTTTGATTTGATGGTAACTGAGGAGACATACGTTGTCGAAATGGCCATATGCAGAAACTAAGTTCACAATAACTTCGGTATGTTTAGCTATTAAATACAGATTATATCTAAAAGCAGAATACTTAAACGAAAGCACATTATCGATATACAAAATTGTTCTATCGAATTTCAATAAACGGGTTATGTATATATTTAAGGTCATTGCCTCTTTTTGTATGTTCTATTAGCTTTTGAAAGTTTTATACATTTCAAAATATAAATCTGTATGAAAGAGAGTTTTCATTCTGTATTACATTGCAAAAAAGTGCGTAATAATCATGTTGACATTAAGTTCATGACTATTTTTACAACTACAATATAAGTAATTCATAGTTTTACATGATTTAAAGTTTGTTAATTTTTACTTCATACAGATTGAACACCTGTTTAACAGCAATAACTTTCACTAGATACATGTTTCGTTGTTAGTGTCATGTTCTGTACACAGTTCAGGTGTGTTGTAGATATATTTACAGAATATCATACCAGCACGGACTACTTCAATAAGCATTAGATATATTCTCCAGGGCTTCAGCTTCTACTTAAAATTGCTCGATGGCAAATGTTTGAGGAAGAAGCAGGATATCTGGTTACATTCTGTGCAAATGTTTCAATAGCTATAAAAAAGATTTCTTTTCAACGAAGAAGTACCTTTCTTGTGCGAATGTCCGTCCTTAACTGATTTTGTCTTTGCTTTAAAACTCTGTGGTTTATCTCTTCTTTCAGTTTATATTCAATTTAATTGAAAATGAATTTCCAAATGAATTCCAATGAGCACCAACCCAAAATCCTAAGTGCAGAACATATGGCAATATAAGGATGAAGAAAAATTATTTCACTGAGAGTTGTCGCAATAACCACATGCAGAAATTTACTTTTTGTTTTGTCTTTGTCAGTTGGGTTCTGCGTAATACACATGTAACTTTAATTATTCAAAACAAAAACAGTTCACTCATCTTTTTAGCCTCTGTCCTTACACTCGAACCCTTCTCTTATAGTTGCAACCTGACATCTTTTAACCGTAAAAGCATAAAACGAGAATATTTCTGTTTTAAACTTGAATTGACTAAAATTTTGCTTAACTAGAAACACACATTATAAAGTCCGGTATCAGCGTGCTTAGATTTCACAAACAAAATTCAGAACAAGAATATTTCGACCAGGGGAGAACTTAACTGGTTTAATAACCGGCCAAAAATTCACTGAAGATAGTCATTATAAGTTAAACACACACTAAACGGGGGTAATATCAAAATTACCAAACAGAATTATCAAGAGCCAAAGTCCATGGGGCAAAAAGACAAAGCAGGTGGAAACCGCCGTGAAACTTGTCGACCGAAATGGTCCTGACCTGGTACAGCAAATCAAAACAAATGGTGGGTTAAGCTTGTTTTATGGCGCGCCAAACCTCCCCTTCAGTTGTTGTAGTGTCCGGTAGCATCTCAACAGTAACTGACATTGAAAGGTCGTAGACAGTTGGAAGAAATGATCATCCCTGTATTGAGTAAAAAAGGAATCTTCTTCAGAGTTTGGACCGAAACTTCAATTATTTTCAAAATTGACTGATATCTTTTGAGGAACTTTTTTAATGTTCGTATGCGATGGAATTTTTGAAGCCTTGATTAATAAGGGATCAAGAAGATAGCTATGTCTAACGAGAAAGTGAATAATTTATGCTAGCTCTAGCGTAACGAATCAGCTGTGAAACATATACTCAGATGCTGAGATGCTGGAATATTACTGTCCACGATAGGGAAATTGACAATTTTTAAATGAAAGTCGTCCCTTTGTCATAAATTTTAGTACTGAGATGACCATTTTCGTCAAATTCGAGATGTAAGTCCAAAATACATGTAGATCTAGTGGTTTCTGTCGTTTTCTTTATCTCTAGTTCTGGAGGATAAACCATTGGGATCTTTTTAGTAATAAATGTGTCATTAATGGAAAGAATATCATCATTGTATCTATAATTGAGATTGAAGGATATAACATCTTTTATTTTATAACTTTTAAGAGTCCCTGAAGAAATTTAGTATCGTTAAAATATAAAAACAAAAAGACACCTATTGTGATAACGGTAAAAAAATTGAAAAGTGGTTTTAAAATTTCAGAATATGTGTCTCGTATTCGAAAATAATAACAAAATTTTCATCAGTGATTCCAAACTTTATCGACAATTGGTAAACAATAGAATAAAAGATACAATTGACAACATACAATGAAATCGACAAAGAAACATCAAATACGTCAATATTGTGTAGGATAGGGTTTCGGTCAATTGACCATATTCTTTTAACAGTGTTAATTTCATGCTTCTCTAAATTAATTAGATCTCTTTATTTTCTATACTTCAAAGCAGACCACCTGCTTAGTTTTTTACTTATATGTCTACTATTATGTATCAATTTACTACCACCTGCGTTCAAAAGAGACTAAGACACTTCTCCAAACAATTTGCTGTATCCAGGTTAAATCTATATTGACAAAATATTATTTTCAATTTTAATTTCAGAAGAAAATGACGCTCATATTTATTGTAAAATACAGTTTCTATAACAAGAGCTAATTGATTATGAAATTTCTCATATCGAGTTTAAATAAGTTTGCAAAAGTTTGAAAGCGAGACTTGCCGAGATTTGTAATATATTAATATTCATTAAACAAGATGTGTGAGAAATTTCACGATTAGCGTGTTTAAGTTATAGAAATTGACCATAAAAAATGACCTTATGTAGAGTTTTGGTGGGAAATTTCACGATACTTTATTATCTTACTAGTTCACAAGAAAAAAAGTTTCCACACCAGTCAGAAATGGTTAAACTTAAAAAAGATCAGAGAATTTTAGTTCCTTAATCGTAAGTGAATTAATACTTCTGCACTTATATTGGAGATATCGTCTTCTGTAATTGCAGAGTAAGTGAGTCTAAAACGAACAATCCAAGGACAATTGCAAGATTGGAAAACAAGGAAACAATGACATAATTAATTATGATGCAAATTAGTCGAAACAACGAATATTGATATGTGCTCAATATGGAACAAGTAAGCCACAAGATAGATGAAAATTATTATCCTTTTGATATGACAAACATAAGCGACCAATGATAGAACAGATATAATATAAAATGAGACCATCTGTAAATAAAACAGGTTGGATTGCAGTTGTAAATTCATTACTTTGTAGAATTTATGAGGGGCGACGATTTGATTCTGAGAGTGTCAGCCAAACTTTTCTGGAGACAGACTAATTTGCGGCTCAGAAAATTCATTTTAATCACTTATTTGCGGGATTTATTTATATCTTTTTACTATACTTTAGAAGCTGGGGACCAGAATATCTATTTCCACCTTAATGTGTAAAACTGCCCGTCTCCCACAAGAACCAAATGGTCGCTAACTTAGAAATGATCAGCCATTTTTATAAAGTTTTCTGCTAAATCTTTACGCTGCTTGTATAATAGTATCATCTGTAATCAATATTAATCCACTTTTATTATTGTTCCTTTCTGATATTTTATTTTAAAAAAATATATATTTATATTTATTAGGATAACTACCCCTTTACATCGGGGGCAACTACTGTCGGGGTAACAGGAGCTGCGTCCTTAAAATTATTTACACAACAAAACTATAAACAACTATAACAAAGCTAAAAATATTACAATGTCAATGTTTAAGAAGTCTCTCAACATTAAATAATAAAATGTCTATCGTGAAAAAGAAAAATCTCTGTAAAATTCACATTTAAAAAATACAAGAAAGTACAAAATTATCACATTTGTAAAAAATTTGACCTTTCTTTAAAAAATTCTACAAGAAAATGCTTACATAGAACATCTATATCATCTCCCAAGTCATCACTGTAAAAATACCCATAGTCTCCATATAAAAGTTGTAAAATTAAAATATTCGATAGCTCCTCAAACCGAAGACCTGTTCTATTGGCGACAAGACTATCGTTTATTTGACTGAAAACATGATTTCGCGTTATTTCGTAGGCCGGACATTCCAACGTAATATGAGAGAGGTCCTCGATCTTGTTTAGATAGCATGTTTTGCACTTATCGTCGGAAGAGAGATTCATACGTTGAAGGGTAGCATTAATATTCAGACAGTTGGTTCGAGCCAATAGCTTTAGTCTCGTGCCATCAAAATTAACTTCATCAAACAAATATTTTTGCTTACCACTGGAGATTCTTATATTTTTATAAAAAGAAAGACTACTTTTGGAATATACCTTTTCTATTTGGGTCTGACGTATGTGATTTCCGTGAATTAAGTTAAAGGTACTCACATTTAGCCCACCATTAATATAATGGTCCAGACCAATATGTTCAAAAATACTTTTAACACTATCCATGTAAATAGAACTTGGTGAGCCTTGCAATTCGGTGAAAACCATTTTACCATTTTAAAAACACATTTCACTTCTAATTATTTCCTAATCTATGGATTTCCAAGTGTTTTGATTTGATCTGCACTGAAGAGACATAAGTTGTCGAAATAAGCATCCGCAGAAAATAAATGTACAGAGACTTCGGTATTTTGTTATTCATTTACACTTGGCCGATGCTACTGCTGGTGGACTGGGGTATTCTCAAACCAAGTAGCCAATACTTCGATGCTGGCCCAAAAACCGATTTCATTTGGAAACTTGCAATATCTGAATTTAAAAAAGAATTGTGTTAAAACTAAGGAGTATCTCCTTCTTGCATATCTGTCCTTAACTGATTTTACCTGTCCTATTTAGATCACATTGGTAATTTTCTCTATCAGTTTTTACACTTTTTCGGTATATGGATTTGAAATGTTTTCATTTGATCTGCACTGAAGAGACATAAGTTGTGGAAATGTGCATCTGCAGAAACTAAATTAACAGAAACTTCGGTGTTTTGTTATCTATTATAGAAAACTGTATTATAACAAGCAAAAATTAATGTAAAAAGAAACAAATATCAAAACAGTTACAAGTCTATTTTTAAATAGTTCAGTGATGAAGAAAACTACACGTACTTTCGCTGAAAGAATATCTATTGCTATTTTCCCGAACTTCAGGGCTTTAGTTGACCCTGACCAACCAATATACTTGGTAATCACGTGATTGTTCTAACAAAAGAACATCAACTGCACCACACATGCCACCTGTTTTGTTTAGACATCCAAAATACAAAACTACATCCTGTGTCGATATGCTTAAGTCAAATTTGTCATAGTAAAGTTATTTTTTCCGAGTAGTCGACGTCATCAAAGGGTATTAATACCCGTTGAAAATGTCACCACTTTGAAAAATATCTATACATCTAAATATTCAGTACCCTCGTCTTGTTTTGTGCCACTCTTGCCTTTAAATTTTTAGTGAATTGCTTTCTGTATCAGCCCTTTTAATTAACTCTACGTATATTCTTTAGAGTCTTTGTATTGTTATAATTCTGTTCAGATCGGAGATAAATAAATGTAATTTGTCAATTTATCGTAAAGAGAACAAAATACCGAAGTAAGTGTAAATTTGGTTCCTGCATATGGCCAGTCTCTTCAGTACAGATGTTTTAAAATATTTTCTGCGAAATGGATTAATTAAAATAAAACCAAACTTACTCAGGGTTGTTTCCAGGTATGAAGTTTCTTGCCGTAAGGTCCCAGGAAGATATAGCATTGGCTCTGTTGCTGAAAATTACAAAAGGCAAATACTTTTTTTTTTTTGCATTTAACTAAAAAACCCTACTGCATTAATGAATAAATAAACATCTAACGCCATGCCACCAAAAATATAGTTATTACCACCATGCAATCTCGAATAACCCGATTTATCATCTCGGAGTCAACGTCTTGTTTCATTTTATTATGTATAATTGATAAAACCGAAGTTGTTGGTGCAAAACCTAACGTGGAAATATAAGTGTATATATCATGCTATCAATTACAAGAGAGATGCATTGTCACTATCCTACACTGTAAAAACAGTGTTTAGAATTTGAACACTTTTGAAACACGTTTAGGTCTAAACATGTTTAGGATTGTGTTTAAAACCTAAACACTTATTAACTTGAACACGTTTAGGCTAAACGTGTTTAGGATTTGAACATGTTTAGATTGATAAAATCATCAATCTTTAACGATTTTACTGATATTTTCATTAAGTTTAACACAATCCTAAACACCTAAACACAATCCTAAACGTGTTTAGATCTAAACATGTTTAGCTATTTCAAACGGAGAGTTATCCTTCACATAGAGGGCGCTCTAATCTTTCTTTGTTTGATTTTAAAAGTGCTTACGTGGCAATAAACAGGGGTTAACCGTGTGTCTTTTGAGGATGTTGCTTTAAATACAGACTGTTTTTAAGGTAGGTAGAACACATTATTTTTATATTTGAAAAACTTTAATGCTTATTGGTGTATTAATTATATCTTTTATCATTTGTGTTGCTGTCATGCATCGATTTCCATTGACATGTAATTATTATGCAACTATGTTTTAGTAAAATTTAACTTGAGAACTTTTATGGAATGTTTCTCAGTATAATATTATTTTTTCAATACAAAAGCTTTTCGATTTTAAAGGTTTTGCTAATAATTATTAATAGCATTCACAATGTACTTATTATACTTATATACTTTCAGGTAATAGAAGCAAAACAGCACTTGTGGATTGAGTCTCGATATCAGCCAGTGCAAGCATCCTAACTGGAAGATTCACGTCTTGAAAAACTTTTATAAAAAAAAATAAATAAATAAAAACAAAACAAAATGAAAAGGTTAAACATGTTTAAAATCTAAATACGAACATATCTTAAACATGTTTAAAACCTAAACACATTTCCATACCTAAACATGTTTAGGGCTAAACGTGTTCAAAATTCAACATAGATTATGTGTTTAGGATTGTGTTTAGGATCTAAACACCGTTTTTAGAGTGTATGGTATACTTCTCGTTATTAGCTGTACAAAAATCGCAACATCGTTGACATGGCCACTGCATTTCACCTTTTGTGACAGTTATGTATACACTAATTTTGCCAAAAAGACAATTCACTGCCTCACAGGTTATGATCAACTGTTGTTGCTGTTTACCGGAAATTACGATGAAAGTTTGTGGTCGTCATCTTGATTTGACAGCACGTGTTTGACAGAGACGTTGCGTTACAATGATTCTATCTCACAACTGAGAACATGCAGTGAATCTGACTTAACAGCTTTTCATTATCATTGTGACGAGTGCCACGCGTGAAGTAGAGAATCAGGACCTCCTGATGACACGGTTTCACATTGCTGGTGCTTTTGTGGTTTTGTTTTGCCCATTTTCGTAGTTGGGTTAATTTTTCGATTTTCCATCATCACCAATCATTTTGTTTCTGTTTTGGTTTGTTGAAGTATACCACTTTTTCTATGTAAATATATACATCAAATTGTATCACTACAATAAATCATTATTAGCTAACAATCAAAAACATAATAAAAATTAGATAAATTAATAGATTATAAAAGATAGACGCGTTGATATGCTTCAAACTAAGCCGCCCTTTTTCTGGCATTATCCCTCGTTTAGTACTAAAAAAAATTCCAATAGGATTCTGCTATCAAGTGTAGAGATTATTTAGCATTTCATTCTTATCATAACATTATAAAAAAGGTAAAAAAAGAAAAATCTTAAACAATAACATAAAAATATCTTTTTCAATTTTAATTTGAAGATCGGACAAATGTTCATCAGTGGATTAATCATATATGACTTTTTTCAAAGATTTATAAAGAAATGTCTATGTACAAATGTATTTGAACTAGCTGATCGTTACAATAATTTACAAGTATTTACAAATTTGAAATATTAATATAGAATCAAATAAAAAATAGCCTCAAAGTAGCAATTTTAACATCACAGAAAATATTTCTATTTGTGAGAAAAAAAATAGTAATTAATGGAAATCTGCAAACATTTGTGAAAAAGGATTTCAATACGTAAAGGTAAACAGTAGCTAACTTGTAACAAATGTCACTGACGTGCCAGGTGGGAAAATATCTGTTATTTTGTAATACAAAATACCTACAGCAAAGGGCCAACATTTGTAACCTATTCTTATTATATATTGTCAACCTTTGACCTTAAATGTACTTAAACATGTCAAAGTTCAAACCTTTTCCAAGAGCTTGATAGATTAAATTGAAATTGTTGAAATCTTTCATTGTATATGTTAATTCATTCAGTTATAATAATAATCTGTATATTCAATGAAGTGCACATTGAAATTCGTTTGAAATATTTTTTACATCTCTTTATCATAGCCAAAGATATACCATTTATAAAAGAAAACGACCATTTCAAACAGTTAGTATAATTAAAGTATAAACATGGTTTGAATAGATTAGAAGTGTTAAATAAAATTTTTCTTATAAGACATATAACACGGGTAATTAGTTTTGACGCACCCCAGTATTAAAGTCTTTTGATGAAAGTTTTAAAGGGCTGCAACTATCAGAGTGTAGTGAACTTTTGAATAAGTGCAAAGTTCCGTTCTATAATTAACAGAGGAAAACATGAATTGTTGTTTACTTGAATATTAAGGGTGGTGAAGTGGGTACTGTGCATTGAGGTACGAGAAATAAAATGTTATTTCACTTAAAACAAAAAATTAAAATTATTTCAACTTTTTCAAGAAATACAGCTTGTAAGTATTTATTTAATTTCGAAGGACAAGTTTTCCCAACAGATAAGCGGAATACCAATGGGGATTAATTGTTCACCACTTCTGAAGATTCGCTTGAGGATTTATACAAGGGCTAGTTCAGAAGAAAAAGAAAAGTTTATCCAGATCTTTTTATTTCAGTTTCCGTTGCATAGATGATGTTTTATCATATAAACAATCCTCGATCTCTATCTGTATGTGGTACTTACTTTGCCATGTATTCTGGCTTTATGATTTTTCGTTGTTGCTTCGGTATTCATATGGAAAGCAATTATTTTACCTCAGAAAGCGCTTCGTAAGGGTGGT
>MJUU01056089.1:45924-61845 GCA_002080025.1 Modiolus philippinarum
GAAAAAAAAAAAAAAAAAAAAAAAAAAAAAAAACTGAAAGATCTGATAATTTATTGCTTTCTTGCTGCTAGCTTTTGTTCAGAATCAATAGAAAATGATTAGTACACTAGAAAAGGTAATAAAAGAAATACATGCTGATATAAATCCTCTTATTCTCGAAAAATATAACCTTTTATATTAATATTTCATACTTTTTATGTTGAAAAGTTAGACGTACATATTTGAGGTATTACTTTATGAATGCATATACTTTTCGATGTTTTTACTATCCACAAATTGTTGTCGACGTGTGGTCACTATGAAAATGATACATTATTTAATTTGTGTTATAGTACTTGACGTATGTGGTCACTTAAGAAGGAAATCTGAGTGGCTAGAAATAAATGGAAATTAAAAGTGGTCAATTTCAATACATTTCTATGTTTAATGAACCTATAATTATTTAAAACATGTCAACTTAAACTCCATGTGAGAATAATTGGTTTGCACTTGAAAGTGTCAAAGAATGCTTGGCATGTCATATCGTTTTATATCAAGATTAAATGTTTTGAAAGAAAAGTATATATTTTATTCCAGCGCTTCTATGCGAGACAACCAAAATGTATCAATACAGCTGAAAATTTCAATTCACGAAATTGCCTTTTCGACAACTTATGTCTAACAAGATCTGTTTTAGTGTTAGTTATACCGGTATATCATTTCACTCCTTTAGGCTGGGTTTGTTGTTCTTGAAAGGACAAGTAACATCAACCCTTTTAAATTCGAAACAAAAATATATTTTCAAATTCTTAAGGTAGTTCGGTCCTAATAAAAATATTAGACAGAATTTTTTTCTTTTAAGATAATTTGTAGGTCTTAACTTACATGTTCCAAAAATAAAATAAAAATGGTATGTCACCAATCATCTTTTTCTGTTATCTGTCTTTGAAAATCAGGCCAAATTCAGTATTTTGCAGCAATATTTACAAAGAATATATAGGGAACTGTGAGAACATGCTTATTGTTCATATAAAATAAATATCAGATAGATTTTTTTAAATTTTTTTTTTGATATTTCAGAGATATACACTTCAGCTATCTGTAACGCTGAAAAAAAAACCAATATGTCACCGTTCGATTAAGAGAGATATTTAAGGGGAGCTAATTCGCGGGAAAGTGTATGTCAATCTATTCTGACGTCACAATAAATAGGTCAATGAAAATCAAGTCAATTCCGCATCCTACTCGTGTTACGCAAATGCGCCAATTGAATGCGCCGTGTATTAGTGTCGATCTACCTTAAAACTGAAATTCATCAAAAAAAGAAAAAAAAGGTTTTTTTTTATATCGTTCTCACAGTGATGTCATACATACAATATATGAATCAAACAGTTTTTATACTACTGCAAAAAAAATTTTGCGGTCGTATAATGGTATGGTGCTGTCGTCGTCTTTGTCGCCGTTGTCGTTGTCGTTGTTGTCGAGGTCTGTAGACACTTTTGGTTTTTGGTCAATTACTTGAGTTCCAGTTGATCAATCCTTATGAAACTTAAACGCAATGTTCATTGGCACAAAAGGCAGGCTTGGCTTAGTTTTTTTTGTTAATTTTAGGCCCCTTTTAAAAAAGGGGGCCAAAAAGGGTTAAATTTGATGTTTTCACATATTTGACTGAAGAATCTTTATTAATTATCCGAATTTGATGGGGTTTCTTTCAGTGTCCCCCTTAGGAATTTTTCAAATCATTATATGCAACAGATTTCATGTTGCATGTACCGTTCTGGAGATAAATATATACTGCCCAAAGTGCAAAGATTGTTACTAAATGCTACTATGTCATCTTAGAACGAGTCAACATATATCTCACTTGTGGAGCTAATTGATATGTTTCACTGCATTCAAATGTTTTGTTGAATCGCTGCCTTATAGTTTTGTAAAAAAAAGATCATGTAGATTTTTAAGTATTTACTGAATTACTTGTTTTTGTAGCGGTCAACTCATTGATACATTCAACAAACTTTATATTGTTCCATTTTTAGTCGCTGTGTTATGCTTTTCTCTCCAAATATTTCTTTATATAATACAAGTCAAATAATACATGTACAGAATGTTAAAGAAGTTGTGATTTTCATTATTACCTTTGGTCCAAACCCATTTTTAACTGTGCACTCCAAAAACTATGCTCATCACCCTTTAGCTACATGACCTGAAATATATTATTATGTAAATTTTATAGTTAAAAAGAAGAAAAAAAAACGAATAAATCTAATCGTTCTAAAACTGGCGTTAGCCAAAGTTTTCATACCTTTTTATGATTGTTTGTGCAGATTGTTCTGATTTTTCCACTATCGAACATTACTTTGTGGTCCTGTTGTTTTCTTTTAATCTAAAGGGTACCGAATACCTAAGAGAAATTACTCTCTAAAACAGTTTTCTTTTTAATTTAACACGATTTGATTATACTAGAAATGACAGGGGAAATAAGCTAATTTTAACAAAATTTTAATTTATTTTAGAAACAATAGATATTTTTTCAGTTGGTTAATATTAGCTAATATGCTTACTTTCTATTTGCATGAAAAAAATTGGGGTTACCCTTTTTTCGAATAAATTATAAAAAAGATGATTTTCCCTAGTTTTGTTTCTATAAATAACATCTCCCCTTTAAAGAAAAGAACTTTGCTGAAAAGGTTTAATACCCGGCATGGTTGTCCAATAAAAGTGATATATTTGATCAAATTTAACTATTATAAGACATCGAAAATCATTTCTCCGACATTCTCACAGTGAATTGCAATTTTTGTCAGATGCGCAAGAATAATGCCGATATTTAAAAGCCCATACTACCTTAAATCAATTTCGATATTTCTTTTCCGTCTCGCATTTCTGCAACTGTAACTGAATTTTCAAGTACAGTGAATCTTACCTTTTTGATCGCAATTAAGCAAATGACTTCTCACCAGCAGTAAATGAAAAAATACGGAAGTTTCTGTTAATTTAGTTTCTGAATATGTGCATTTCGACAATTTATGTCTCTAAAGTGCAGATCAAATCAAAACATTTGAAAATCCATAAACTGAAATGTGTGTAAAAGCTGATAGGGAACAAATAACCAGTAGGATCTAAATAGTAAAGTCAAAATCAGCTAACGACAGAGCTATGCAAGAGGGAGAGACTCCCTAGTTTTCAACAAAATGTTTTTCAATTTAGATATTTTAAGTTTTGAAATACAATCGATTTTCAGGTCAGTATTAAAACGAGGGGAGAGAATATTACGAATGCATAGATTTTGAACAATAAAAGGGTTGATCCATTACTTGGCTTTGTCACATATTTATAGACTTTATCTCGCGTGTATTTACTCCATTTATTTCATTGTTTAAATAAAAACATTTACGCTTCAGCGTTGCAAATAACTAAATACCGAAGTTGCTGTGAATTTAAATTCTGCAATAGATTTGGTTTTTTTTGCGTTTGGTTTTTATTTGCTCAAATAGCTTCTCAATTCATAACAATACATGAATTTACCCCTACAATTATAAATATTTTTAATCATAATTTTTGACAAGTCATTACAGTGATATTTGTAAGATGGTATAAAAATGATCATATGAATGAACGAATAGCTATAACATATCAAGACATTTGAAGCCTATTAAGTAATGATTGATCCTTTCCTGTTTTGACACACTCTTGACGTGTAAGACTTTTACGGAATATCTGATGAAACGAACACATCATAAAATGCGGTAGGCATTTGTTCAACAAGTTTATCGATTCTACATGATGTTCGTTTAATTAAAATTAAAGGTAATTATTATATCTCATTTACCAGGTGGCTTCAACCACTGAGGACTATAAACGACACATGTTGTGTAGTGTGAAGAAACGTGTTGAAAAAAAAAATTGCTTTTCTAATACATTCATTTAATTAACACGAAAAGGATCGAGTTGAATTAATAATACGAGTTTACTCTTTTGCTTTTTATTTAGATCTCTTTGCTTATTGTTTTCTATCAAATTTTACAATATTGAGATTGTGGTTTACATTTGATCTGTTCTGAAGAGACATAAGTTGTCGAAATGGCCATATACAGAAACTAAATTAACAATAACGTAAGTATATTGTTATTTATTACCACTGTACCGGTCCGATGCCTCTGCTGGTGGACTGTTAGTCCCGAGGGTTTTCACCAACCCAGTAGTCCATACTTCGGTGCTGACCCGAAAACCGATTTTATTTGAAAACTTGCTTTATGTAAATTTTTGATGAAACATATGGAATATATCCCTCACTTAGAATTTTCTTGACTGGTTTTGACTTTCGTTTGTAGATCGTATTGGAAATTTGTTCTCACTCAGTTTTTACTCATTTCGGTTAATAGATTTCCAAGTGTTTTGATTTGATCTGCACTGAAGAGACATAAGTTGTAGAAAAGTTAAATTCACAATAAATTCGGTATGTTGTTATAAACATATTCATATTGATTTCGAAGTTGAATTATCTTATGTATAATTAGACATTAATAACGGTATGTTATGCGTCCTTGTACTTTAACCGTTTTGTTCTTGCAATTATATCAATTTAGCTCACTGTGTCAAAATGCAAAGTACGTAAAGGTAATTAAGATTTTTGCCGTTTCATCTTTATCACTTTAAATTTGGAATAATGTGTATTCTTCGTTAATTTTTCATTTTGCATTATTACCTAATTGACAATAATTGTATATAAAGTTGATGATGAGGTTACCTACGGCATGACACCGACGTTTTCATGACACTTGTGCAATTGACAATATAAATGATTACAAGAGCAGAGACAGTCTTATATTTAACCTATCATAACCAAGGGCTTAAAATGTCAAATTTCTATGTCATAGATAAGTCAAAACTTACCCCACGTGAATAGCCCCACTGGGGATGACATGGATTTAAAGCTTAAAATATATAATAACTTTCAAACGTTAAATCAATATATTCTGTTTAGCGCTCAAAACCATTTTTTTTTCATATAATGTACAATCAAAATATCAAATATTGACTTGATATTGTACTTCACAAAGATAGAAACAATCGTACACCATTAGGGTCGATTCAATACATGTGTCCCAACCTGAACTTCCTGACCAATCAAATGCAGTGATGATGTGACTGATTCATAGTTTGCTTCTACATCAATGATTGACAGTTCCCTTGCAAAAAGATGACACATTGCTACATTGTGTAAGAATGTATACAATATTTTGTCTGTAGCCGTCCACGTTTGATGACATTGTGTCATATTCAACACAGAAGCTGACAAAAGATATACACGTCACAAACTGACGGTGGGGACAGATTTATTGAATCGGTTCTATGACTGTGTCAGGTCTATCGGTCAATTATAAAAACTGGATAATACTGCTCAAGTTGACGTAAATGTGAAAGACAGGTTAACAGGAAACATCTACAATGGCCCAAAATTACAGTCATATGTCACAATCCGCCAGGGAACTGCATAGGAAAACCACAAACAAGACAAAAGACAAACGTTATCAACGATAGGAACTCGGGATAGCAGAGTAGCTCGTAAAACACACTACTGAAGAAAAATAAAACTCAAAGGGTTTGGTCATTTCAGTAGACGTCAGTTGTTATAGACTGTGATAGTAAGGTTACGTTCATTAAAATTGAGCAAAGTCCTTTTATTTTGATAATGCAGTAGGCATTCATTTTATTTTCAACAACCCCAACATTTACATTGGTTTTTTTTTTCTTCAGTTGATTATAGCATCATATATATGTATAATTATAAAATCAAATACAGTCAAACCTTGTTGTGTCGAACTCAGTTGTCTCGAAAACTCAGATGTGTCGAAGTAAATTGTCGGTCCCGGCAAATTTCCCATTTCATTAATGCATTTTAACTCTGAAGTTTCAAAACAATCGTTTTTCAGGTCAGCACTAAAATACTGACTTCTGGGTTGGTGAATAACCTCGGGAACTATCAGTCCACCATCAGCAAATGTTCATATCTGTTATAAAACTTCTTAAAAAAGTGTTCAACAACTTATGAATTCTGTAACCCTGTTGTAATAGTTTGACTGTGATAGTAAGGTTACGTTCATTAAAATTGAGCAAAGTCCTTTTATTTTCATAATGCAGTAGGTATTCATTTTATTTTCCACAACCCAACGTTTACGTTGGTTCTTTTTTTCTTCAGTTGATTATAGCATCATATATATGTATTGTTATAAAATCAAATACAGTCAAACCTCGGTTGTCTCGAAAACTCGGATGTATCGAAGTAAATTGTCGGTCCCGGAAAATTTCCCATTTGATTAATGCATTTTTACCTCTGATGACTCGAACTCGGTTGATTCGAAATCTAGGATAACTCGAGTAAAATATATGGTCCCGTCGAAAATTTCAAACGAAATTTTACCTTGATATGTCGAAGTTTAGGTATGCACTCAAGAAAGAACAGTAAAATTCCGAAAAAAATTGTCTTTACATCATTGTCAATAATTCATTAATTAGATTTCTAGCGTGTAATGTAAATGTATGTTTCATAGACGAATTCAAATTTAATACCAATCATGCAGACTTTCGTTATATCCTTGATCGCCTTATTAATCAAGCCTTTCTAATTCCGCCTCATACGATCGTTAAAAAAGTTCTTAAATAGATATCGCTCCGTTGAGAAAAAATCTGAAGTTCGGAACTGTGATTCATGATTCATTTTTACCTAGTACTGTGATGAACATATCTTTGCACTGTCTTTGACCTTTTCAATAAGAATTGCTGTTGAGTTTCTACCAGACAATGATGCAATTTGGGAGCTTTGGTACGCCATAAAACCAATGCCTCTACCAAGTCAGGATCATTGCGGTTGACGATTTTCCGCTGGTTTTACACCTGCTGTCTATTTGCTCTTTTAATTTTGACTATAGAAAATTCTGTTCAGTATTTTTTATCACAGACTCATTTGAAATAAAGATACATTCAATCATTTATATACATTTAAGATAGCACTTGTAGAATGGTTATGGATTATTTTCATTCAGGCTGCTAGTGTCTTTACTTTCTTACTTTACTTTACTCTATGTGTTTTCTTTCGAATTCCGAGTTTTCCGATTTTTGCTAAGTGTTAACACGAATTTATGCGCACCTATTTCACAACTCATTGTTGACTGCTGTAATTGGATCTCTTAATCTTATTTCCAGGATGTATGTTGTAGATAAATAGCAAAATATCGTAATAACTATTAATTTGATTCTGCATATGGCCACAACTTATGTCTCTTCGGTGCAAATCGAATCTGTTGTTGTTTAGGTGTTGTTTAAACTTAGAGTACCAAACTTTTTAAGAGAACGAAATTTCTTTGGAGATGGGTTGTGGCTACTTAAGGTCCCCAATCAGGTCACGAAGGAATTCAACTTGTATAGTGCTTGATGTTTATCTCACAGAAGAGGGGATTGAACTCTCCCTCCCTCGTGTATCGGAATCATATACCATCATTTTTTTGTACTTTAATCATGATCCTGCTTTTAAACAATACACGCTTGTATTTTAAAAGTTCAAGCCTATTGGACGCATTGCAACTAGATTTTGAAATATTATATGTTATTCGGGAATCTTCACATGACATATATTCCCTGTCTGCGTTTTATATCCCCTGAGCCGTCAGGGGAAGGGGATATAGGAAACAGACAGGGAATATGAACCCGTATCTCCTGTGAAGCCCGAATAACTATTATATTCTGCTAGAAGTGCTATAATGTTTGTTTTAAAAGCGTTTAAAAATCGTGATTTTGCTACCACGGGGATACGGTTTAATATCCCTTGTCAAGGTACCAATCAAATTGCAGGATTCACCTGCATTTTTCACTTCAGCAGAATATAATTTGTTAGAAAATTATTACTATTGAAAGTGCCATTACACGATTAAAGGCGTTAATGCAATATCTATCGTGTAGTATCATATGTGATATTAAAACTTGCCTATATCGAAATGTTTTTTTTTCAGGTTCAAATCCTCATCGTCCAATTTTCTTCCATCACGTAAAAATTCATCCAAATCCAATAGTAACACCAGGAACACTGCAGTTCTCTATGGCAGGTAACATAACATATGGTCTCCCTAGACGCCTCTCTATACAGATGAAAGTCACAAAGTATTTCTTTAACAGAATTCCATTTAGCCTGCCATGTTTTAATAATCAAATAGGATCATGGTAAGTATATATACATGTTTATTTGTATTAATTTCAGTTTTGATACACAAATAACGGTGCTATGGGTCTAATTTTTTGTTACTGAATGTAGGCAAATAACAAAATACCGAAGTTACTGTAAATCTAGTTTCTGCATATGGCCATTTCGACAACTGATGTCTCATCAGTGCAGATAAAATCTAAACATTTGGAAGACCATAAACTCAAACATGTTCAAAGACTGACCGAGAACAATTAACCAAATATAATCTAAATGGAAAGCCAAAATCAGCTAAGGACAGAGCTTTGCATGAGGGAGATACTCCTTACTTTTCAAGAATGAGATAGAAACGTATATTGTTGAAAAATATTTTACTTCCGAAACTATCATGGCAACATTTTTCAAACTGGATCCTTACCAGATATCATGGAAACATTGATTATAGTGTCATGTTCAAAAGTGCTTCATCGGATGCTTTTTGACCAGGTCAGTGGGTTAAATTCCGTCGACAGGGTAATCAGTCGAAAGTAATATTGGGAAAAACTCGTGGTGGCGACCAGAGTTTACGAAGCGTCAGTTTCAGCGTTCTTTTTCCGGAAGTTGTTTTCTGATTAGTAAGAAACATCTGTTGGTGTAGTCCTCGTATTGGTAGGGTGTTCAGGAATATTGTATAAGTTGAGATACATATACCTCGTATGCTACAACAAAAGTAATATTACTGCTCAGGAATGGAAAATTGAAATCATCACGTTTAACATAATTTCTGGTTTTTTCTGTCTAGCTTGGAACAGTTATTTCTTTAGTTCAACTAATTTTGTCATATTTTTAGGCTACGGATATATAATACATCGTAACGTCATACAAAGCAGACTACATATGTGTCACATGACATAAAAAAGCTATGTTTCATCTGCAAGAACGTCAAACAAAACAGCTACACATGTAACCTCATCGTGGTCGTCAAACAAACAAAATATGTTACACATGTGTCGAAGACCGTTATACATTTTAGCGGCATATCCAGCTGGTTTTACGTTTAAGGTTAGGAATGAGGTTTCGTTTTATCTATTAACGTGTGATGTAATATCTGCATGCAGTCATAAATTATTCTTGATTTAAAAGATGTGCATAAATACGATAAATATACCCAGGGTATATAGATATATATTATCTCATTGAATAATTATATATTTTAAATTATTTATTTCAACGCTGAAAACCGTGGTCTATATAAAGTTTACACTCCGAAAACAGATTATTCCCATTGAACACTTACAATACAAATTCGGAAAAAGAAGTCTAAAGTGACTGACATTTATGGTAAACATGTAATTACCTCGGACATAATGATATATAAACACCCTATTAGAGTCCAAAGGACCGCACACATCGTCTTCCTTGAAAGACTCCACCCTGATGTACGCAGACAGGTCAATAGACCTTGGTCTATTATATAAATTCATATCGTCTCAGTTACATCTCTAGTCTTACGTACATCCTTGTATATACTCTCATTTTCTTTACTAATCGCTTCTTATTAGGATAATTGGTCAATCTAAACGTAATGAATTGTGATTTGTTGAAAACATGAGAGGTTTTGATGAACTAAGATATCGGGTCAATTCGTGTCCTTGAAAAGTGTTGGTTCTTAATCTCTTTCCAAGTCTTCTAAACATTTTTTTCAATTACATTATTATCCTCTTAATATCGAGTTCTAACCATGATGACTGCATTTGTTATTGTAGTATCTTTATATGATATTCTGTTCCATCAGTTAACTTACCAATTGTTGATATCACTTAACAGATTTTAGTAGATGGCAGTTATAAACTATAAAACGGTATAAGTCTTCTTCATCGTCAAGAACCTTAATTTACAGTACCTTCTACATTCAGTTATTCAATACCAAATAGATCGATGTTTCTGCTAGCGAATAAATAAAAATGGCAATAAAACTGATAGTCCAAAAGTGTGTTAAACAACCAAGTAGTCTTTTCTTCCGTGCAGACCCGTAAACCAGTTTTATTTGGAAAACTGCAATATATCAATTTTCGAAATTGGTTTAAACTTAAGATAATCTCTCTTCTGCAAAGCTCTTTCCTTAGCTGATTTAATCTTTCCATTTAGATCCTTTGGTTATCTGTTCTCAATCAGCTGTTATATGCATTTTTGGTCAATAGATTTCCAACAGTTTTGGATTTGATCTGCATCGATGAGATAAGCTGTCGAAATTGCCATTTTCATCCCTATATTTACGATAACTTCGAGATTTAGTTATCATCAAACAAAAGATTATGAATATTATGCCTTATAGGTTATTTATTCTCTATGTTCTTATGCTATAAATGGGAAAGAAACATTCGTCAAAAGAAAACAAAAGATCCCCACATTTTACAAATTGAAATCAATGATTTAGAACATAATTAATCTCTACATTTATACACATATATATATACATCAGGTATGTTTTTGACTTTCAACTTGAATTCCATCTGCCCTTCAAACAAATAAAATGTCTTATAAAAAGCAGGAGATTCTTCAATACCGGTGCAACTGATCTCATGGTTTTTATTGGGTCCGTGTTGTTCATATGTATGTTTGTCATCATTTTTCTTTTGTCTCATACTCATGTGGTGTCCTTGTTTTTTGGTGTTTCTGATGTTGACATTGTCCCTGGATTGTTCGTTTTTACACTAAAATTTCCATCTGCAAAACTTAAATCGACTGCAGTTTTGGAGTTTTGTTGTTTTTACTCCTTTGTTGGAAAACAGTTACTAATGGTAGCCATCCACTAGGTTTGACAAACATAAATTTAAGAATGTTATCACATATTTATAGGCAAATTGTACCATTTTGCATATGTAATAACCGGATGAAAGTCTGATCGATATCCGTGTCCGGGGCAGATAACTGTTATCTGCCCTGTTTGATGACGTCATCTAGCAACGTAAGCAAAATATGGATGAAGCCGAAGCTTGTTCTCGGTTTACCGTTTAGAAGTGTTTTGAAAATGAATAGTCAGAATGTTTGTTGGTGCCTTAAAAATGAAACGCCAAAGAAACCTTTTTGATAACATCAGTGTGCTTCAGAATGGCTTCAGACCGTAGGTGAACTCCGCAAGATTTCACTATGATGACACTGCAGTTTTTTGGCAAGATTTTTTTCATCTTTGAGATAAGAAAGCTGCGGTGTTTTAACAATACTTGATTCGTTCTATTTAAGCATCTCTCAACAGATACATGTACCATACGTATTGCAACAATACAAAAGAAGTGGGGTTTGTGGGGGGGGGGTGGTTGGTCAATCTGAATTTGTCTAAATTTTGTCCATTTTAAAAGCAAAATACATATGTAATTGTTTTCTTTTAGCCTTCCCCCGTCAAATATGTGATAAAAAGATTATGACATGTCTATTCCGGTATCTGCCCCGATATCAGCCCTCTACCGATATCTGCCCTCCGCTAACAAGTTGGGCAGATATCAGGCCTCGGGACTGATATCAGGGCAGATACCGTAATAGACATGTAATAATCTATACATATCCTTATCTGTATTGCATTGTTTAGTACAAAGCAAAAGGCAGTAGAATACCGAAGGAACAAAGCACAAGATTACACAAATCAAAGTCAAGAGACAAGGCAAAAGCAAGAACACCAGAAGACGTAAGACCAAAGACACCACACACCCAAATAACACACAAACACCACAAACACTACACCAAAAACCAACGCACTTACAGTGTGAATTCTAAAAAAAGTGACATCAGGTGCTTCGGAAGGGTAAGCATGTCCTGCTCTGTATACAGCATCCGTCACACTGTCAGTGGGTCAATCCAGGGTAAAGTCAAATCCGGGAAGACGTGAATCTAGCTGAAAATGTCTGTCTTCATTCGTGACACCGACATTTCAAATCTATCTATGATGTCTAGAATTTCTGAAGGGACGAAAGAAACAATGGCTGAACATATCCATGACTCAGCAGTTTTTGTGACAGTGTTTTTGCTCTTTCCACAAAGTCCCTGTATGAACTACAAGCTCTGCAGTAACGAATTCATTGTGAAATATACAGTCAATATGCTGGGGAGATAGATATTGCTGCTGAGGAAGGGAATGTTTACAATTGGGAAGTCAAAATCATCCCGTTTGTCATAAAACCTAGATTTCAGACGTCCATGTTCGTGAATTCATAACAAAAGGTCAAGGTATGAAGCAGAATTGTGTGTATCGGTTATCTCTTTCAAGTTCACATGGGTAGGTCCGATGTAAATATTTTTAAATCTTGGTTTATTAAGAGAAAGTACATCTTCTATATATCAGAAGCTGAAAGTCTGGACTAGTTGTTTTTGTATCTGTTGTATTAGCCCTTGTAAAAACTTTGCTTCATACGAATAAAGGAAAATATAAGCTAAATGTGGGGCACAATTTGTTCCCATGGGAATCCCTATAGTTTGTTGAAAAACGCGGCCTCCACGTTCAACAACAAAAAAATCAAGCATCTCCATCACGCCTTTTTCACTGTATTTCTTGCTTTTAAACAAGATATGTTTTATCTTTTCCTATCACCAAATATGAATACCTGCGTTCTTCGTTTACAAAAACATTGATGTATCATATCGGAAATTACTGTTTCAAGTTTTTATGTGGAAGGGCTGTATAAAGGGTAGAAAAATCAAATGCTATTGCAGCATGCGAGACTGTTTGAGGCAATTTGTTCAAGGAGATTTTTTAACAATTCACATCTGATTTTTATGTTCAGTCTTTTAGTGTTGAGCAGAGTAAACTAGAGGCTCAGAGGCTGAGCCTGTATCGCTCACCTGACAAAATGCATGACCAAAAACGAAGTTTTTTCCAATGGGGTCTAATGATTAGCTATATTCTCCGTTTGCACCCATGTTTTTTTTGTCTGATCCTATTGAAATGAATGATTTTTGAAGATGACTTTCTATGCATTTAGTTGAATTTGCTTAAATGGTTTCAGAGGAGATGATGAAAAGGATGTTTTCTAAGACTGGGATCCAATGTTAAACTATGTTCTGTACTGGAGGCAATTTTTTGTCGGATCTAAATGAAATGAGCAATCTTTGTAAAGTACCTTTAGTATATCATTCCTGAAAAGTTTGGTTGAATTTGCTTCAGTGGTTTCAGAGGAAAAGATGAGAATGGGATTTTCCCATAGGGTCCAATGTTAAACTGTGTTCGGTGCTGGCGGACATGCTTTTTTTATTGGATCGGTATGAAATGAGAAATCTTTGTTATGGACCTTTAGTACAACATTCCAGTTAAGTAAAGTAAGTGAGAACCGAACCGTCTATCAAAAGATCAGAGCAAAATAAGCAATCTTTGTTTGGGACCTTTAGTACATCATTCCTGTAAAGTTTGGTTTGATGTGATTTTTCCCATAGGGTCCAATGTTAAACTATGTTCGGTGCTGGCGGCCATGTTTTTTATCGGATGGGAACGAAATGAGCAGTCTTTGTTTAGGACCTTTAGTACATCCTTCCTATAAAGTTTGATTGAATTTGTTTCAGAGAAGATTAAAATGTGATTTTCCCATAGGGTCGAATGTTAAACTATGTTCCATGCTTGCGGCCATGTTTTTTATTGGTTCGCAACCAAATGAGCAATTTTCATGAAGGACCTTTAGTACAACATTCCAGTAAAGTTTGGTTGAATTTGCTTCAGTGGTTTCAGAGGAGAAGATGAAAATGTGATTTTCCCATAGGGTCCAATGTTAACCTAAGTTCCGAGCTGGCAAAATAAGCAATCTTTGTAAAGGACCTTCCATACATCATTCCTGTAAAGTTTAGTTAAATTTGCTTCAGTAGTTTCAGATGAGAAGACGAAAATGTCCCGCGCTTGAGGCCATGTTTTTTATTGGATCAGAGAAAAAGAAGCAATCTTTGTTAGGGACCTTTAGTACATCATTCCTGTAAAGTTTGGTTGGATTTGCTTCGGTAGTTTCAGAGAAGATGATAGCGATTTTTCCCATAGGGTTCAATGTTAAACTATGTTCGGTGCTGGTGGCAAGGTTTTTTATGGGATCGGAACAAAATGAGCAATCTTTGTAAAGGACCTATAGTACATCATTCCTGTAAAGTTTGGTTGACTTTGCTTCAGCGGTTTCAGAGAAGAAGATGAAAATGTGATTTTCCCCTAGGGTCCAATGTTAAACTATGTTCGGTGCTGGGGCCTTGTTTTTATCGAATCGGAACGAAATGTACAATCTTTGTTATGGACCTTCAGTAAATCATTCCTGTAAAGTTTGGTTGAATTTGCTTCAGCGGTTTCAGAGAAGAAGATAAAAATGTGATTTTTCCCAAAGGGTCTAATTTTAAACTATGTCCCACGCTAGCGGCCATGTTTTTTATTGGTTCGAAACTAAATGAGCAATCTTCATGAAGGACCTTTAGTACATCATTCCTGTAAAGTTTGGTTAAATTTGCTTCAGTGATTTCAGAGGAGAAAATGAAAATGTGATTTTTCCATAGGGTCCAAAGTTAAACTAAGTTCCGCTCTGGCAGCCATGTTTTTTATCGAATCCAAACGAAATAAGCAATCTATGTGAAGGACCTTTAGTACATCTTTCCTGTAAAGTTTGGTTGAATTTGCTTCAGTGGTTTCAGAGGAGATGAAAATGTGATTTTTCCCAAAGGGTCCAACGTTAAATCTAAGTTCCGCGCTGGCGGCCATGTTTTTTTATTAGATCGGAACGAAATGAGCAATCTTTGTAAAGGACCTTCCATACATCATTCCTGTAAATCTTGGTTGAATTTGCTTCAGTGGTTACTATGGAGAAAATGAAAATGTGATTATTCCGTAGGGTCCAAGTTCCGTGCTGGCGGCCATGTTTTCCGTCGGATTGGAACGAAATGAGCAATCATTGTAAAGGACCTTTAGTACATCATTTCTGTAAAGTTTGGTTGAATTTGCTTCAGTGGTTT
Source organism: Modiolus philippinarum (assembly GCA_002080025.1). Taxonomy (NCBI): domain Eukaryota; kingdom Metazoa; phylum Mollusca; class Bivalvia; order Mytilida; family Modiolidae; genus Modiolus; species Modiolus philippinarum. Next base: position 61,037 of record MJUU01056089.1, read on the forward strand.
CTGAGCAGAAGATGAAAATGTAATATTTCCCATAGGTTCCAATGTGAAATCTAAGTTCAGCGCTGGAGGCCATGTTTTTTTATCCAATGGGAACGAAATGAGCAATCTTTGTAAAGGACCTTCCATAAATCATTCCTGTTAAGTTTGGTTGAATTTGCTTCAGTGGTTTCAGAGGTGAAGATGAATATGTGAAAAGTTAACGGACGGACGTCGGACGACGAATGACGGACGCCAAGTGATGGCAATAGCTCACACTGACCCTTTGGGTCAGGTGAGCTAAAAAGGAAAAGAAGTACATAAAATCATTAAAGAAACCCAAAAATAAAAAAGCAGATAGTGAACGAGGAGCAGTATCAATAACATGTTTTCTGATTTCTATTTGGAAAGGATTTGTCCTGAATAAAGTATTGTTTGTGATTTTAATGAGAAATTTTATGTTGAGTTTAGTCTTTTGACAATTGTATCTGTGCAAGTTAACTTATGGTTTTTTTTCTTTTACAGCACGTATGAAAATATATGTTTAAATTTAGAAAGATTTGAAAAGAGAAAAAGATGTCCGAAGCGATTAAGACATTTGAATATTCAGTGTTATTGTCCATTCCAAGCTGGAGTATTTAGTGTGAAAAACCTTGCAGTAAATATACCAAAAATAGGTGGATATGCTGGATCGTTTGTTAAAGTAAGAGTAAGCATATTAAGATAATCTTATTTTTCTACAATTACATTTTTATCATTACGTATTTTTCAGTTCATCAGTTGCAGAATGCTACAAGACGTTTTAGTACTAGGCTTTTTTTCACAAAAAAAAA